>PVKV010017714.1:0-46858 GCA_004027835.1 Alouatta palliata | reverse complement strand
CCTGTAATCCCAGCACTTTGGGAGGCCGAGGCGGGTGGATCACGAGGTCAAGAGATCGAGACCATCCTGGTCAACATGGTGAAACCCCGTCTCTACTAAAAATACAAAAATTAGCTGGGCATGGTGGTGCGTGCCTGTAGTCCCAGCTACTCGGGAGGCTGAGGCAGGAGAATTGCTTGAACCCAGGAGGCGGAGGTTGCGGTGAGCCAAGATCGCGCCATTGCACTCCAGCCTGGGTAAAAAGAGCGAAACTCCGTCTCAAAAAAAAAAAAAAAGTCGTCTTTTCAATAGTAAATGTTTAGAAGAACGAACAGTCTTCTTCCAAAAGAAGAGAGAAAGAACAGATTAATCAAGATAAAGGTCTTAAGTGGTCTCTAAAGTGTTTTCTTCTCTTCAACATCAATGTCTCAATGTCAGATGGCAGGATTTGGACTAAAACACAAAAATCCTGAAGAGGAAAAGATTACATGAGCTGGATCTTGAACAATGAGAACAATGGGTAGCATTTTTTAAAGGAAGGAAAAAGAAGAGAAAGAGGGAGCGTATTATAGAGGAAAGCAAAAGGCAAGAAGGTAGAAACGGACAGAATGTGACCTCGAACAGGCCTGCCTAACTAGAGGAAAAGTTATTTTGAGGAATTCGAAGACAAAAGAGCAAATAAAGAGGAGAAGATCAGATTTAGACCCGCTGTGAGTTAGGCCATGCCAAAGACTGCCATGATCTCAACTAAATAACTACCTGGGTCTACCTAAATCACTAGGGAAGACTTTCTGCCTATCAGAAGGGAAGCTCGTGGAGAGAGACACATACTCAGTGCCCATGACGATGGGTAAAATATGTAAACCAGGATCCTCGGTTGGATGGATTGGCCTGGAGATGTCTACTCCTCCTGCACAATTTGGTAGCAATAATGGCAAATGAGAGTGTTCTTGAGGCAGATCCCACACATTGCCTCCCTGTCTACTGCAATTTTTCTCACCTCCTTTGCCTCTAAGCCCCCGCCCCCTAAGACACAAGCTGCCGCAGATCAACTGCCTGAATCCTCTGCCCACATTCTCCATGGTCATTTCCTGCTATAGCCCCAAACCCACGGGTAGCTCTCCCGAGGCATGCCAAAAATCCACGTTAGAATCACGGCAACAGTTGGTGACAGCTATTTTTAGAGTCACCCTCATTCTCTGGCATTCCACTAACTCCAACTCACATATGACTGTGTTCTAAAACTCATCAACTCTGGCTCAAACTCAGAATGAGGAAAATATAATAGTCCAGGTCTGCTCCTCGCTCTTCCATCTTGTCATGAGTTTCCATCAATTACATGAACAAAGCCAAACCCACATCCACTATACATCTGTCCCAACTTCTCTGCTTCTCTAGAACACCCTTTTCTCTCCCAAATCCCCAGATGCACAGTCCTCCTAGCACAGAGACATCTGCTCTCAGGCTTCCTCTAATAGTGGGCGTCGCTTCTGCAGGAGGCTTTCCCTGATCTCCTCATAGTGCCCCTGACACCTGTCACTGCATTTGCCACATGGAATTGAAACTTGCCACATGGAATTAAATCTTCATTGTCTTCTCCCCACTATATTATAAGTTCTTCAAGGGCAGGGACCTTGTCATTTTCATCTCTTCAGTCCCCAGTGCCTATTGCAATGCTTGGCAGGTCATAGGGTTCCATTAATGCTTGTTGAATGAATACGTGGAAGTACAAGAACTAAGCTCCAAGCTGGTCTCTTACCCCTCATCCTACCAATCCCTGCTCCCTGAGGTAGTGAATTAATCTAAGTGGGGACCCTGAGTTTGCCCTAGTTCTTTGCTAGCAAGGCCAGGAGGGAGGAACTGTGGCGTCTACGTCCCCATCCCTGCACTGACACAGTAACATCTCAAACTTCCAAAGATGCCAAGAAATGCCGGATTCCTTTTCTACATGCTATGAAACCGACCAGAGATTGCTTGAGAAATATTAAGGCCGCCTCAGACATGACACTTGCTTGGCCTTGTGCAGAGTTCAGTATGCTATGGTAATTGGCACCAGCAAACACTTATTAAATTTAGTGAACTAAGCCTCTCCACAGAAATAGAGGAAGAGCATCTCTGCCCTTTAGGAAATGACAATCTCTAAACAATAAAGTGTGTTTATCAAAATTAAATTTTATAGGCTCTTGGATAAAAGTCGTGAGAAGCTGAATGATAAAATTATCTGCCCACAAGCAACTGTGTGTGGAAGTCATCCACTATTTTAAAGAGAAAATTAAGAAACTTCTAGACTGACACTGCCCAGAACTTTCTGAGATGGGGGAACTCTTCTATAGCCCTGTGCTCTCCAGTGAAGTAGCCACTGGCCACAAATGGCTATCGAGCACTTGCATTCTGGCTGGTGCCACTGAGGAACTGAATTTTTAATGTCATTTAATTTTAATTAATTTAAATTTAAATATCCACATGTGGGTAATGGTTACCGTATTGGACAGCATAACTCTAGACCATGAAAAAAAGTATAATGGCTGTTGTATGGAAAATTAACAGAAACTGCCAACATATGAACATGACTCAGATCTGATCACAGTTGCTAGACTGTGATCTCTACAGCAAACACAGCTCTCTAGACCGGACCTGTGAAATGGGAATAATACAAATAATAATAACTACCTCCTACCCCCCTCAGCTTAACCAGCACTGTGTCCTGGTAAACTTCTGAGAATCAACTTGAAATTCACGGTTTAGGTTTGCTGGGCAGTCTTTGCCTGACATGTGGGCTAAAATCGAACTCAGCCACCATCACCTGCGACCACGGCAGATGTCTGAGAAAGTCCCCAAAATAAAAGACATCTGCAGATAAAACATCCCCAGTGAAAATGAATATTTCATAAACATAAAAACCAACTTCCAGAGCTCCCCTCTCACCCATCAAATAAAATGCACTGCTAAGCGTGCCCGGCAAAGGTTTGTAGACTCCTTCAGGGAAGCCCAGCCTGTGGGGCTGTCCTTCCAGGCACTGCCCTGGGTGTCCCTGTGTCCCTTCCCTTTCACCCACCCTGCAGGCCCCGTGTCCTTCTCCCTTCACCCACCCTGCACCTGATGTATTCCTCCTCACCCCAGCCTACCCCATCTATCCCACTCCATCCAAATAAGTAATTTCTGTTGGTCTCTTCTTTCTTAGCGCTTACTAGAATTTAATTTTTTGAACCCAGAGAGCAAAAGTTGCAGTGAGCCAAGACCTACTCAGGCCTGGGTAAGAGTGAGATCCTGTCCCCAAAAAATAAATAAATAAAAAGTACACAATGTCTTAGTAGCGTCCATATTCTTCTGATGTTCACTATTCACTCTGTTGACATGATGTAATACATTCAAAGTTTTCTTTTTGATCTGCTGGTCTTGTGTTTGGAGATAGATACCTTCTACCGAGTCACGGGGTTGAAAACACTGGGTTTAGATGAAGACAGACCTGACTTTGAATATAGTTTTACCATTTATTAACCATGTAACTTTAGGCATAGGTTTTTTTCTAAGCTTTGATTTCCTTACCTTAAAATGGAAATGTTAATACCTTCTTCATAGGGTTGTATGAAAATAAGTTAGATAATCAGGTAAGTTACCCACTGCAGCAATTGGCCTCTAGTTAAATATACAATGATCATTATTGCTCAAGTCTTTGTTGAAATTTTAAGAATTTTGCAGCTGTGTGCATAAATGAAATTGGCTTCTAATAGAAATTTTAAGGAATCTTCCTTATCAGCATTAATAATAGCACCTATTTAACTCACAGAATTAATTTGGGATCATGCCATCTCTCCCGTTTTTCTGAAAAGAACTTTAATTTTTTATTACACATTGTAGAAGAAGCAGAATATACAGAGAAGCAAAATTATGAATATTAAAATAATCCATAATCTCACCACCTCCAAAGAAGCATCATTAACATTAGATTCATCCAGACGTTTTTAATGTAAATATTCACATACACACACACACACACAGTGATGACAGAAAACTGTGATCAGGGTGTACATAAAATTTGGTTTCATTCAACAATATATTATGAACGTCTCTTCATCTTAATAAATAATACTTCCAAAACTTAAATTTTAATGGTGGCACATATCTCAAGATATGAACCTAATGGAAGTTGTTTTGCAAATTCCCAAGTGTCAGACTTTAGGTGGTTTCCAATATTTTACCATTATAAGCAATGCCGTGACAAACACTGTGCTGGATCTTTTGAATAGCTTTCGGTCCATCCTCTACCCTTTTCCACCATATTGTTTGGTTTGGGAGGCTGACCTTTACATCACTGGGCTTCCTTGCCCTCTGGACTCCAGGAGGTTTGGCCAATGGGAGGCACCAGCAAGAAATCCGAGGATAGGACAAAAGGGAGATCAGGATATTTCTGCCCCAAGCTTGCTCCCCAAAGGGCTACTGATGAACTGAACTAGATGCACCACACCTGGTTGGAGGTTCTCTCCTACTGTTACCTCCCTCCCTGGGTTCCTGTAATAGCTCTCTCCCCTGCACCTTCATGCTTAGGGTGGAAAGGTGTTCCTCCCGTTCCTAGCCCCAGAGTACTCCACCATCTTTTGTTGATTTCCCTTAACCCTGCCCACACCTTTATAAATAGTCCTTCATTAAATTCACTTCACTTTTCCAGCTTAAGTGTGCCATCTGTTTCTTGCTGGAAAATAGAAACAACTGTATAAGTAAATTTCTCTACCTTTTTTTGCTGTTAGCATATAATACATTTCAGCAGCTGGAATTATTTGATCACACAGCATGTGTATTTTTAAAACTTTTTCTGATATAGCCAACTTGTTTTCCACTATTCCTTCCTCCAACAGTGTATGGCAGCCCCAGCCATCAGGTCCCTTGTCCAAACTAGGTATTAATAATTTTATTTTCATCTTTTTCTGTGTTCATAAACATTTCTGTAATATGGGGATCATCTCATCTCTGACGGTGTGTGTAGGAGGGAAGACTGTTAATTATCACAGTCTATTTTTTTTTTTTTTTGGTGTTTCTTGCATAACTTTCTCAGTATTTTCCTCTGCTATGAGATATTACAAATTGACATGCTAGCCCATACTTGGCCTCTAAGAATTCATTAAAATTGGCCAGGCATGGTGGCTCTTGCCTGTAATCTCAGCACTTTGGGAGGCTGAGGTGGGAGGATCACTTGATCTCAAGAGTTTGAGGCCAGCCTGAGCAACACAGCAAGACCTCATCTCTATTAAGTATTATAAAAATATTAGATGGGGCCGGCACGTGGCTCATGCCTGTAATCCCAGCACTTTGGGAGGCCGAGGCAGGCGGATCACAAAGTCAAGAGATCCAGACAATCCTGGCCAACATGGTGAAACCCTGTCTCTACTAAAAATACAAAAATCAGCTGGGCATGGTGGCACATGCCTGTAGTCCCAGCTACTCAGGAAGCTGAGGCAGGAGAATCACCCGAACCTGTGAGGCAGAGGTTACAGTTAGCCAGGATCGTGCCACTGCACTCCAGCCCGGCAACAGTGCAAGACTCCATCTCAAAAAAATAAAAATAAAAAATAAAATAAAACACAGAACTATATTGGATTCCACATTCAATATAGATGTAATTGCTAATGGAGAAATTAATATCCTGCCTCTCACACGTTACATGGAAAACTACTTACATAAATATTGAAGAGTCATATGAATTGTTTCTTAGTGAAACATGTTCCCCAGACACCATGCGCTTGCAGTGAATACCATTTGATTTATCATTACCTCTGGAACTACTGATTCAAACACTGAAAGAAAGGAAAAGAGACACTGGAAACTACTGGAGGAAGAGATTTCATTCAGCAAGAATCTATTGCATCTGTGCTGTCTCAAAGGCATGACTTGACAAGTTAATTTGCCTTTGCTTACCTACACTTTTCCACCACTGCAGTCCTCTGCAAAGTCCAAAACCATGTCTGTTTCCAATGCTGGCCGTGGTACAGCCCACAGAGCTACAGAGTATTCAGAAGCAGTCACGTTTGGTTTTGAGGACACAGCATAAGCAGAGTGGAGAAGCATTTCCCTGAGACCTGAATGGTATAAATCCTGACAGCGAAGGCCCTCTAAAGCAGAGACACAGGGCAGGGGCCCTTCCTGACCAAGTCTAAGGGCAGTATTGATCTAACTCATCTCTGTTCTGATAATTAAATGAGGTAGTATATCTAAAGGACTTCACACAGTACTTGTCTCACAGTTAAGCTATATTAGATGAAACTATTATACTTGTCACTATTTCTTATCATTGATGACTATTAGCTTGAAGTATCTTAAAGATACTTACTTCAGTCCCTCCGGCTTTTATTTGAATTCCAAGGTTCAAAATAATTCTATCTGGTAGTCTTTAAATGTTACCAACTCCTTCTTAGTTGCATAAAGTATCCTTTATTATTATCAAAGTTCAAAAATTAAAAATATGTATTCAGGTTTCCTTTTTTATGGTTTTTTGTTTTTTTCTCTGAGACTGGCCCTATCACCCAGGCTGGAGTGTAGTGGCATGATCTCAGCCCACTGCAACCTCTGCCCCTCGGGTTCAAGCAATTCTTGTGCACCAGCCTCCCGAGTAGCTGGGATTACAGGCATGCATCACCATGCCCAGCTAATTTTTGTATTTTTGTATTTTGTATTTTTAGTAGATACAGGGTTTCACCATATTGGCCAGGCTGCTCTCGAACTACTGACCTCAAGTGATCCACTCACCTCGGCCTCCCAAAGTGCTGGAATCACAGGCACAAGCCACTGTACCCAGGCAGGTTCTATTTTTTAAATAACATTTGACATGATCCTGGGTACACCTTTGAATTTCAGGCTCAGCTGATTTTTTTTTCAACTTTTTTTTTTTTTGAGAATTTTTTTTTCGAATTCTAGGAAATGGTCTTCTATTACAATCCTGAGTAAGCTGCTGGTTTATTACTTGCTTTTAACGTACAATTTTAGGCATTTCTGTGCCCTGTTGCCTAGGTCAATAATTTGGCTAGTAATATCATCATCCTTTTACATCTTGAATTTGTATTTTCAATTAAATCTTTAGCATTTCTGCCTGTATACTGTAGATTTGATAGCATAGTTTTGGACTTTCATTAAGCATTAAACAAGGATTATCTTAATCCTTACAGCACTTACAGATACATTGAAATAGTTTTCTTCCTAATCTGTTTTTTTCTCTAATATTTTCAGATAGAGATATTGCATTCACATGATATTCTTGGGCAAATACTTTCTTTTATATAAACTACAACACATGACATCTCTGCTTTGTCTTGGACCATTTACTTCCTATGCAATATTAAAATAATTTAGTCTTCTGAGAACAGTTAGCATTAATCCAGTTTTATGGATGACAAAATGCCTCACAGAGTTTTGTTTTTTTCATCTCTGTTCTGATCAGTTGTTTCATCTCTGTTTTTTAGACAGTCTTACTCTGTCACCCAGGCTGGAGTGCAGTGGTGCTATCTCTGCTCACTGCAACCTCCACCTCCTGGGTTCAAGCGATTCTCCTGCCTCAGCCTCCCCAGTAGCTGGGATTGTAGGCATGCGCCACTTTGCCTGGCTAATTTTTGTATTTTTAGTAGAGACAGGGTTTTATCGTGTTGGCCAGGCCAGTTTCGAACTCCAGACCTCAGATGATCTGCCCACCTTGACCTCCAAATGTGCTGGGGTTATACGCATGAGCCACCACGCCTGGCTGAATTCTTGATCCACCAAAATTTACAGAATAAATTGAAGGCAGAACCAGAACCTAAACTCAGATTCCCAGTCCAGTGGTCACTACATAAATGACCCCTTAGGTTTCTGGGTAGGTGAAAGTATCACACTTGCACTGCCAGAGAAGTTAGTTTTCATTAGTCCTTACTAAGTTTGTCCTAACCAGAGGGAGAGGGAGAGGGAAAATACACACAAACCGCAGAACGGCTTTGTAAAGGACTCTCATGGCTCCATCAAATTTCGATTTGATTAGCTGAATTCTAAAGATCTGCAATCCACATCTATCTGAAAAGGAAGAATTTGGCAATTTACCTCTACATGCACTGTACAAAAGTAGTCATTTGCCTAAGTTTTCACTTCCTAGAATTATTATTATTATCATCATTTAGAGATGGGGTCTTGCTCTGTCACCCAGGCTAAAGTGCAGTGGCTGCTCACAGGCACAATCACAACTTACTGCAGCCTTGAACTCCTGTGTCCAGTTGATCCTCCCACCTTGGCCTCCTAAGTTGCTGGGATTACAGGTGCTTGCCACCACATCCAGCTAATTTTTTTTGTAATTTACTTTTTTAGATGGGGGTCTCATCATGTTGCCCAAGATGGTCTTAAACTCCTGGTCTCAAGCAGTCCTCCCACCTTGACCTCCCAAGTAGCTGAGATTACAGACATGAAATACCACATCTGGCATTAATATTTATTCTTTTCTGGGGGGAGGGGGGTCGAGCTGTTTATTTCAGGGAGAGGGCAGGGGAGGGGGCTCAGTCTTTCTTAGCAGCAGCTTTCCTCATGGCAGCCAGGACATTGCTCCTCCCCACCCTTTTCTTGATGAACTTGAGGGCCCATTTGTCCTTGGAGACCTTCAGTAACTCCATGGCATGCCGCTGGTACAGGGCGAAGCCTCACACTCCCAGATATGTCCCACACGAACTTGGTGTGTTTGGTCAGACAGCCACGGCGGCTGCAGCTGGGCTTGCTCACATTCTTGGTTGCCTTGTGGCCCTTGTTGAGGCTCACGGCCATAGGGTAGCGAAAAGTCACTGCAGCTGCTCTCCAGTGGCGGCTGTGGCGGAAGCTTAATTCTTTAGTTACTTTATGAACTCACGTGGAATGATGTGCAGGATAAATTGTTAAGTGAAAAAAAAAAGTATGGCCAGACATGCTGACCCATGCCTTTACATAATCTCAATGCTCTGGGAGGCCAAGGCGGGAGGATCGCTTGAGCCCAGGAGTTTGAGACCAGCCTGGGCACCATGGTGAAACCCTGTCTCTATTTTTAAAAAAAATAAAATAAAAAGAAAAAAAAGAAAAAGGAAACAAGTAAATCCCAGCACTTTGGGTGGCCAAGGCAGGCAGACTGCTTGAGTCCAGGAGTTATAGACCAGTCCGGACAACATGATGAAACTTCATCGCTATAAAAAAATACAAAAATTAGCCAGGCATGGTGGCATGCACCTATAGTCCCAGCTACTCGGGAAGCTGAGGCAGGGGAATTGCTTGAACCCAGGAAGCAGAGGTTGTGGTGAGCCGAGATCGTGCCATGCCATTGCACTCCAGCCTGGGTAACAAGAGCGAAACTCCGTCTCAAAAAAAAAAAAAAAAAAAAGGCAAGGATGCTTGACTGACCTTGGGTTAGAGGCCCAACTTAGGAGGATTAGAGTCCCTTCTAAGATTTAGGGGGTTATAAGCCCCTCTCAGTAAAGTCCCTCTCAGTAGGTAAAGTCCCTTTTGGCTAAGAATGGGTTTGGCACTATGGGATGTTAACTACTGTTCTCCTTGGATTAATCTGCCTTGTTCCATTTGCAAATGGCTGTGGGTGACAGGATTACGCATGTACAGGATCATGGGACATCAGGAGCTTTTTCCTGCCTAAAAGCAGAAACTTGAGAGCTGGTGGGACTGCTGGAAAAGATCCCTCACTGCCTACAAGCAGCCGCCTGAACTTTTCAGTATCACTGCAACAGGTGGGTCTTTCTCTGGCTTCTTTGAGCACCTAGCCTTTCCCACCCTGCCTCGGGATGCCTCCCTCTCTCTCTCTGTGCACACTGGTTGATTAAATGGTTAAAAAACTAAAAATAAAAAAATACTGTTTATCCCCTCTGTGAAGTTTTGATTGGTGAAAACAAAAAGGATTTATGAGGCTAGTCGTAAACCATAGTGAACTGTGGTGTGTGTTTTCTGTATTGTTCTATCACAAAGAGGGGTAACCTTAGGATAGAATACTGGCTTAGGACAGCTATAGGCCCAGTTTTCAAGATGGCCCAGCAAACTGGTCAGTTACAAACTTTGCTATAGATCCCTGAAAAAAACTGGATGAGGTTTCCTTCTTGTCTTGTATGTCCTTAGGAGCTTGACCTTGGAAGCATGTGGCCATGCTTTCCCTTTTCATATGGTGGCCTGGGCTTAGGGTTCAATTTCCAGCTTACAGAATGATCCTTTATCTTCTGTCTGTCTGTGTATTTATATATGTTGCGTGTGTAATATAAAAGAGCTTTAACTAACTGGTTTAATAATAATAAGAGCTTAAATCAAATATTTTGTCAGAAAACTAAAAAGCATAATGCCTTTTAGTTCATGTGAC
Organism: Alouatta palliata; assembly: GCA_004027835.1. Lineage (NCBI taxonomy): Eukaryota > Metazoa > Chordata > Mammalia > Primates > Atelidae > Alouatta > Alouatta palliata. The sequence goes on along the minus strand of PVKV010017714.1, from coordinate 36,558 downwards.
TTAAGTAATCTCTGGGAAATAAAGACAATTTTAAAGATTATTGGTAAAATTAAAATATCTTCAAAATGCAAACATTTGGTCTAAATTATCCAGGTCAGATATTAAGTTTGCTAAATGCTTTTCAGGTCATAAACTGCTTCTTTAACTTTTGAGCTTTAGATTCTAAGTAAGGCCTAGGACATGTAGGGTTAGCCATGCCCCCTAGCTATGCTGGTGTCAGCACTTATCTGCACTTCTGCCTGGTGTGTCCTAGGTTAGGCTCCACACGTAGTGTGTACAATTAAAATTGCTACTTACCAAAGTTTGTTACCAAAAGTAAAAGTCACTAAGGGTAAACATTACAACACGTAATTGAGACTACTGAAGAAACAGTTTTATGTGCAAAATGCATAAAGAAAGTGAAATGTGTTTTTGGCAAAAGATTATAAGAAGTCATGGGAATGTGAATTTTTTTCATGCCTAGATTAAAAGGGTTAAAGGATTGTTTTAAGTTAGGAAAAATCTAAAGGTTTAAACAAGTTGTGAAAGGTTTATGAAAAATTAATCTTGTAAAAGAAATTCTGTGTGTGAAGATATTGGCTAAAGTTAAAGGGGTATCATTCAGTTTTTCATTAATTGAACATTGGAATAAAAGCACAACAGGCTTTTCTTAGCGCAAAACCTGCTTATGATCTGCTCTTTAACAAAAATTTGTAAAGTGTTATAAAAGGTTTATGAAAATCTTACCTTGGAACCATTATCATCAAACTGATATTGTAAAAATTTGTAAAAGGTTATAAAAGGTTTATTAAAATCTTAACTTGGAACCATTGTCATCAAACTGATTAAGATTGAATACATTTGTCTATAAGGTTTCATTAACAATTGAGTTTCACATCAACAGTGCACTAATGCAACAGTGACATTTGGCTTCTTTGGTATAAAAATTATACAGGAAGGGCCAGGCGTGGTGGCTCACGCCTGTAATCCCAGCACTTTGGGAGGCCGAGGCGGGTGGATCACAAGGTCAAGAGGTCGAGACCATCCTGGTCAACATGGTGAAACCCCGTCTCTACTAAAAATGCAAAAAGTAGCTGCGCATGGTGGCACGTGCCTGTAGTCCCAGCTACTCGGGAGGCTGAGGCAGGAGAATTGCTTGAACCCAGGAGGCGGAGGTTGCAGTGAGCCGAGATCGCGCCATTGCACTCCAGCCTGGGTAACAAGAGTGAAACTCCGTCTCAAAAAAAAAAAAAAAATTATACAGGAAGCATTATCAAATATGAAATGGTGTTTGGCTTTCTTTGGGCTATATTTGCATAAAGGTATTATTAGTATATGTTCCAAAATTATAGGAAACTCCTATAATTCTGATATGACTTACTGTATGTTGTTAATAATTATAATTGTTACAAAAAATCATTGTATGATTGCATGACAGAGGTAACAAAATTTCTTTGTCAATTGTGTTTTTGAATGTGGCTGTCCTAAAATATGTTGTCATCCACAAACAATTGTCTTGTTTTAATTCTCTTTAGAAGGTGGTTTATAATTGGCTATTGGACTCTAACAGGTTTTCTTGAATGCAGGTATCTAATAACTTTGGAAATTGTGACATTAGAATAGAGGAAACAATTTTCAGAACTCTCATAGAGAGCTAAAATATTCATGAATATCAAGCAAGACAGGAGTTAACTAAACTAACTGAACCAATAAAAAAACTGAAGTAATCTTTTTAACATTGCTTAAAACATTGCTGATCCTTTGCTTTGCTTTTCAGAGTCAAGGAAACTTTTCTTTTGAGCTATTTACAGCTTTTAGCAATTGAGTAAAGCATACTCCTATGAACAAAATTTGGAGCATATTTATTTCTCTCTATCTAATTTCTCCAGAATTTAGAAACTATTTGTGAGTATTCTTAACTTACAGCAATAGTTATTTGCGTAAGTGCAGTAAGAATCTGTTTTCTTTTGTAACAAGACACAATTGGAATAATTGATACAAGGCTTTGACTGGAATGGTGTGGTTCCCTTTAAGAAATTAAATTTGACTTACAGAGCCAATAAAAGCCCCTTGGGGAACTGGCCTCATACCTTGCCTACACAGTCCCTGTACAGGACTTCTACAGGGACTGTGGTAAGTAAAGAATGTCACTTCCTCACAGGTCCAGGAGGCCCAGGTTATCTTGGGACCTCAAAAGGAGAGGAACTTACTCAATTCATAGGTATTTACTCAACTCATGGCTGAGCTCAGCTTTTAATAGCCTTATCTGAGATTCCTTCTATATAAGAGAGTTCCATCGAAGCCAATTTAAAAAGAGCTTACGTGAAAAATACTCTTTCTGTACTTTATACACATCAGGCCAAGTATAATAAAACAAATCAGTCTTGCCATAATTTGTCTTTAGTAAACATGGGAAACAGGAGAGAGAAAAGTCATATTTCAAGAACTATGATAAACTTATTAAATTCTAGTCTCATCCATTGTTTTAAGTTTGTTTCTGCAGTTTGAGCTAACCTTGCTTATTCCTGTGAACCAACCAGTGAACTCTGGCTGCTCAGAAGAAACAAGAGGGAGGGGTAATGTAAAAATCTGAATCAATATTCTAATTCTGGACACATATTGGAATTAGCTAGCAATCCCATATCAGCTTGGTTCCAATAGTTGCCCAGTTCACGGAAAGCCTTCTAATTTAATTTACTTAGGATTATTTTACTTAACTCTTGTGGAATATTTTGCTGTTGTACTCTTTGGTTAGGAATGCAGGACAAGCTTACTGAATGTTTTCTTAAACTGAACTCTTATTACTCTTCCAGATATCACCTCTTGTCAGAACTCAAAAGTTATGAATGGCTCTCACCATACTGATGCTTTCTGACAGAGCTCCTCTCTACCCCAAATACAAGAGACCGTAACAGTTAGGCAGAAATGTCATCATCCCTATTCAGTCTGAAGAAGTTAAGAAGATGGATCTCCATCCCTCTGCAACTGTTAGGATTAAAAGTTCTCTTATAAAATGGAGAGGGGAAATGTCAGAGGCGTGTAAACCAGAGCAATTCCATCTTGAATAGAAACTGGGTAAAATGGGGCTAAGACCTACTGACTGGGCTGCATTCTCAGCCCAGTAGGTCTGGGTTGCCCATTTTTATGGTTATTTCTTGATTACATGCTAAACAAGGGGTAGATTATTCATGCTTCCCCTTTTTAGACCATATAGGGTAACGTCCTGATGTTGCCATGGCAACCAGCAATCCTTAGGACAGCTCTGTCTACAGAATAGCCATTCTTCTGTTCCTTTACTTTTTTTTTTTTTCTTTTTTTTGGGACGGAGTCTCACTCTGTCACCCAGGCTGGAGTGCAATGGCATGATCTCGGCTCACTGCAACCTCCGCCTCCCAGGTTCAAGCAATTCTCTTGCCTCAGCCTCCTGAGTAGCTGGGATTACAGGCGTGTGCCACCATGCCCAGCTAATTTTTTTGTATTTTCAGTAGAGACGGGGTTTCAACATCTTGGCCAGGCTGGTCTCAAACTGCTGACCTCATGATCCACCCGCCTCGGCCTCTCAAAGTTCTGGGATTACAGGCATGAGCCACCGTGCCCGGCACTACTTTCTTAATAAATTTGCTTTCATTTTACTCTATGGACTCACTCTGAATTCTTTCTTGCATGAGATCCGAGAACCCTCTCAAGGGGTCTGGATCAGAACCCCTTTCCTGTACAATAGTAAAGGATTATAACCATTGAATAAGGAATCCATGAGTCTACACTGATATTAAATAAAAAGGGAAAATTATTCTCTTATAGTAGAAAGCCAACCAATAAAAGTAGAATAAATTATGGAATTGACAGATTACCATTTGGTAGTCATCATGATAATAACTGATTCTGGTAGGAATTATCAATAGATGCTAAAACTAATGGGTGACACAGTTTGAAGAGTTAACAGAATTTTTACATTGTCTTATTTTAAGACTTAAAGTATTGCACCAGAAGAGACTTTTTAACAGGTACTTGAACTATCTGCTTCTCTGAAAAAGGAATATGGAAACCTCTAGAAGGGTCTATGGACTGGGTTAGATGGGTAATGATACTAACAGAATCTTATCTTGGGACTAGGTACTTGGCATAGGGTAGACAGGCAAAGAAATGGAATTGGAGCCTGTTGAGAGTGACTGAACCTTAGGTCTCACTGGCAATAGGGGAATGGCAGAAAAAGAGAGTAGTGAAGAAAGTAGGCACTGAAGTTAGATTGCTGTGTTCAAAGCCCATCTCTATCACACATGAAGTAAGTGACCTTGTATATACTGTAAACAAAAAAAAAGTTTAAACCCCCCCCCGCCCCCCACCCAACTGACTGATGAATCCCTTCTATCAGCCAAGAGGATTCCAAAGTAAACCTGAAAAACTAGTTCATGCTATGATGGTAAATAAGGGGGTGTGGTGGCTCAGTATACCCTCCTCCCTTTGGAACTCAGGCACAGCTGACCAGCATTAACATTAAAACAGAGATCTTAAGGCTGACAAAACAGACTCTGTAGCAATAAGATACCAAATTCCAACCTGACTCTATTATAATCATATGACAGACAGCCAGCAGGCCCTGAAATTATTTTCTCTCTCTCTCTCTCTCTCCATATATATATGTTTTGTTCTGTTTTATTTTGTTTTGTTTTGTTTTTGAGATGGAGTCTCCCTCTGCTGCCCAGCCTGGAGTATAGTGGTATGATCTCAGCTCACTGCAACCTCCACCTCCCAGGTTCAAGCAATTCTTTTGACTCAGCCTCCCCAGTAGCTAGGATTACAGGTGTATGCCACCACGCCTGGCTAATTTTTGTATTTTTAGTAGAGACAGGATTTCACCATGTTGGCCAGGCTGGTCTTGAACTCCTAACCCTAAGTGATCCATCCACTTTGGCCTCCTAAAGCACTGGGATTACAGGCGTGAGCCACCATACCCAATCTTCAAAATATATTTCTTTGAGTTATTTTGAAGTGGCTTTGCAAGGCTGTCTTTTATAGGGAAAATTTAAATTCTGTAGAGACTCCCCTTCTCTCTCCAGGCCTTTTCTGACACTGAAGAGATAAGCTGAGAGTCTAGCCCTTTTTAAAGATCTGAGTAGGAAACATTTGCCATTATTTATTGCCTATAAGGGTGGCCACCTCTGAGACTTTAACTACATAATAAGACCTTGTTCTCCATAGTTCCTTATCTTAACCTAGACAATCCTTTCTACTTTAGATAATAACACTTTCAACCAATTACCAATCAGGGCCAGATCTTACAGGCTTACGCCTGTAATCTCAGCAATTTGAGAGGCCAAGGCAGAAGGATCCACTTGAACCCAAGAGTTCGAGGCAATCCTAGGCAACATAGTGAGATCTCATCTCTACTTAAAAAAAAAGAAAAAGAAAGAAGAAAAATTAGCCAGGCATAGTGGCGCACACCTGTAGTCCCAGCTACTCCAGTGGAGGAGGTGGAAGGATCGCTTGAGCCCAGGAGTTAGAGGTTGCAGTGAGCTATGATTGTACCACTGCACTCCAGCCTGGGAAACAGAGCAAGACCCTAACCCCCCACTAAAAAACATTGCCAATCTGAAAATCTTTAGAACCACCTATGACCCAGAAGCCCCTCCCACCCCTTTGGATTGTACCACCTTTCCAAAACAAACCAATGTACACCTTACATGCATTGGTTGATGTATGCCTGTAACTGCTTTCCTCCTAAAAATGTATAAAATTAAGCTGAAACACAACCACCTTGGGCACATGTTCTCAGGACTTCCAGAAGCTGTGTCACGAGCCATGATCCTCACATTTGGCTCAGAATCAATCTCTTCAAGTATTTTATAGTTTGGCTTTTTGTCAACAGTACCCTGTGCCTCAGTGTTCATTGAGTTCTCAAAGGGGCTGAGGACTGGTATACCTTCACTTCCCCTGCATTCTGTTTGTCAAAAGAAGTCACGTGGCCTGCCCAGATTCAACTGGTAAGGAGAGAGACTCCATCTTTTGATTGGAGGAGCTGCAAAGTCACACTGCAAAGGATGTGGATATAGGGAGAGGTATTGAGCCATTTTTGCAACCAATCTGCTATTATTATAGGTGTCTCATACAAAAGGATGGCCAGGCAGCAAATCCACAGCCAAGTGACCACCAGCATAGCCCCTCGTATGGGATTTGGGCAGAGAGCTAATGTTAAGCCCTGCCCAGGAAGGACTGAGGTATTTAAAACATTGTATTAACCAAGTGTTTTATTAGTTTCTGTGCCCAGGTGCAGTGGCTCACACCTATAATCCCAACACTATGGAAGGCCAAGGCAGCTGGATCCCCTGAGGTCAGGAGTTTGATATCAGCCTGGCCCACATGGTGAAACCCCGTCTCTACTAAAAATACAACAAGTTAGTTGGCCATGGTGGTAGGCACCTGTAATCCCAGCTACTCGGGAGGCTGGGGCATGAAAATCACTTGAACTCGGGAGGTGGAGGTTGCAGTGAGCTGAAACTGTGCGCTTGCACTACTCCAGCCTAGGCAACAAGAGCTAAACCCCATCTCAAAAAAAAAAAAAAAAAAAAAAAAGAAGTTTATGTACCTGAAGTTTTATCATTGAGGCTAGAAAAGGACTGCCCCTTTCAGGGTTACTGGATTCCTGGTGATAAAAAATGATTCCCTCAAAGGCACCTTCCATCCGACTAAAAAATCCGGAGCCCCCAGCTGCTTCCAGCCACATTATTAAGGGCTTTATACTGTAGGACACTATTCCCCTGCCCTAATCACCTCAAAGCAAGGGACAGACAGCTCGGGGCAGATGCTACATCGCAGAGCCCACAGTTATTATTCGAACTAGTGAGGACTAAGCTCTGATTTTTTGTATCTTGTCCAAATTTCTATCTAAGAGGTCTGGGGAGTCATGCCCTACAAACCATAAATTCTCATCAGATGGGTTTTATTTAACCTTTATTAACCCATTTTCACAAAGCTGATAAAGACATACTCAAGATTGGAAAGAAAAAGAGGTTTAGTTGGACTTACAGTTCCACATGGCTGGAGAGGCCTCAGAATCATGGCAGGAGGCGAACGGCACTTCTTATATGGCAGCAGCAAAAGAAAAATGAGGAGGGAGCAAAAGCGGAAATTCCTGATAAACCCATCAGATCTCGTGAGACTTATTCAGTATCATGAGAATAGCACGGGAAAGACTGGCCCCATGATCCAATTACCTCCCCCTGGGTCCCTCCCACAGCACATGGGAATTCTGGGAGATACAATTCAAGTTGAGATTTCGGTGGTGACACAGCCAAACCATATCAGATGGGTTTTATTTAACCCTGTATATCATGACTGACTTTCCAACCTGACTCTGGCGTAACATTATGAGACAAGGAAGAAAATACAAGTATTTTACCCCAAAACATGTTTCTTTGTCATATCTTGAAATGGCCCTGCAAAGCTGTCCTTTGTGGGGGGAGATTTGCATCTGTAAAGAATCTTTATTAACATAACTAGATCTTTTTTTTTTTTTCCAGATAACTAGATCTTTTTCTTCCAGGCCATCCTAGTCTCGCACATTTTAAAGGTCTGAATAGGAAACACCTGTCATCTATTGCCTTAAGAGCAGCCACTATAAGAGTTCGAAGGGGCCAGGCAAAGTGGCTCATGCCTGTAATCCCAGCACTTTGGGAGGCCGAAGCAGGCAGATCACCTGAGGTCGGAGTTCACAGACCAGCCTGGCCAGCATGGTGAAACACCATCTCTACTAAAAAAAAATACAAAAATCAGCCAGGCCTGATGGCAGGCGCTTGTCATCCCAACTACTTGGGAGGCTGAGGCAGGAGAATTGCTTGAACCTGGGAGGTAGAGGTTGCAGTGAGCCGAGATTGCATCACTGCACTCCACCCTGGGTGACAAGAGCGAAACTCTGTCTTGAAAAAAAAAAAAAAAACTTCAAAGGAACTCTGGTCTCCACATCTTTTATCTTAACCTGAACATTTCCTTTCTATCAATCCCAGGTCGTTAGACAAACTCAACCAATTGTCAACCAGAAAATGTTAAAATTTACTTACAGCCTGGAAGCTGGAAGCCCACTGCACCCCCCGCCCCCTACTTTGAGTTGTCCTGCTTTTCTGGACCAAACCAATGTATTTCTTAAATGTTTTTCACTGACGTCTTGTGCCTCCCTAAAATGTATAAAACCAAGCTGCACCCTAACCACCTTGGGTACGTGTTCTCAGGACCTCCCGAGGGCTGTCACTGGCCATGGTCATTCATACTTGGGTCAGAATAAATCTTTTCATATATTTTAGAGTGTAACTCCAGCCAATCCTAAAGCTGCCTAGCCCACTTACCCTGAGTCACCCATTCCTTCTCTTTCTCTCTCTCTGTGTCTCTCTCCTGCCTGTGACCTTGGTGTTCTCTTCTGTGGCCCTGCATAGCATGGCCTGCCCCTCCTCTTGGAGGCTGCAATAAACTATATTTTCCGTGGCAATTCTCCTAATCTTTTGGCCTCGCCAACTATGAATAAAAACAAAACCTACATCTATATTTTAAAACAAATACTGTTTGCCTTGTATGGAGGAAATGTTACAGGGCTTGTTAGGTCTTCAGATGTGGCAGGCCAATGATTAGACTTCAGTTGTGGGTAACTCAGAGAGGCTATCACTTTTTTTTTTTTTGAGATGGAGTCTCACTCTGTCCCCAGGCTGGAGTGCAATGGCACAATCTCAACTCACTGCAACCTCCACCTCCCAGGCTCAAGCGATGCTCCTGCCTCAGCCTCCTGAGTAGCTAAGACTACAGGCACCCACCACCACACCCGGCTAATTTTTGTATTTTTAGTAGAGACAGGGTTTCACATGTTGGCCAGGATGATCTCGATCTCTTGACCTTGTGATCCGCCAAGGCTGTCACTTCTGATAGAGTAAGAGCTGAGCACAAAAGGCAAACAGGGTCACTATGGAAAAAAGAAGAGGAGTTTGAGCCACCGGCAGACTCAAGACTGACATGAGGAACCACTGACAGGACTAAACCAGTAGCCATTAGTTTGAATAAAAATCATCCAAAGCCAAAAACCAGGAATGAAGCTCAGGCTGCAGAAGCGGAGTACTGCACAGCCTCAGGAACAGTGGCATGGATTTCGCTATGGGGTAATTTAATTTATTCTGGTGAGTTGCTTCCTTCTCCCTTGAGACTTAAAATTGGGTATGGCTATCTGCAACTTGCACTGTGATATCAAAAGCTGTCAGACTTAGAGCGGTCTGGCCAACATGGACTGAAGCAAAAAATATGAGAAGGGGGTTGGCAGGTGAGCAAAACTGGGGACAGATATTTTTAGCATATTAGTGGAATCAAGATAATCCCGAGGGGCGAGTGGGCAGAAGATGAGCAACATATATATGCATCTATAGTTCCAACTCCCAAAATAGGTAATGTAGGCTAGGACTGCTCCCATTACAGAAAAATTCATAACATGGTTCTACCAGTGATAATTACCTTCAAGGCACTTATGTATTTATTTATAGATCACTAGCTGCTTGACAGGGAGGCCATGAGACACAGAAAATTAAAATGAGTATGCTCAATACACACTAATCCCAAAGATCAGATACAAATAAAAATATCACATTTCTGAATAGGGGAAAAATGGAGTTTGATTGTCTTAACACCCAGCGTATACAAAGCACAGACAGTTATTTTGTAATGTAGAGTCATCATTAAGAAGGTGCAGAGGAGCTTCTGAACAATCTCCGGCTGCTACATGGGTAAAATACTCAGATGTCTGTAAGGCATACAATCTTTTTGTTTTTTCCTCACTTGTAGCAGAAGTGTTGGTAGCAAATATAAGCCTTTCATCTGTCAAAAATACAGATTTATTAGTGCAAACATAAACTTCTGCCTCTTTCCAGAGGCAAAAAAATTAAAAAAGGGGGCACAGGGGACAGTGCCTACAGGTAAATTGATGATTTAGTTCCAACCCCTCTGAGTCATACATATGGGATGCTCCTGGAGTATCAGCCACTGTGGTTAGAATCAACCCCTCAGGGAGGCTGACCTCGCTCATAGAGCTGGAACAGCATTGACTGTCCCGCATATTATTGGTTCCTTATAGGACTCCGTTCTTTATAGGACTTCCTGAAGTGATTTAGAAGTAGTATCTAGTTCTTTTTTTACATATATACTTTAAATCCTGGGGTACATGTGCAGAACGTGCAGGTTTGTTACATAGGTATACACACGCCATGGTAGTTTGCTGCACCCGTCAACCCATCATCTACATTAGGTATTTCTCCTAATGCTATCCCTCCCCTAGTCCCCCACCCCCTACAACAGGCCCTAGTGTGTGATGTTCCCCTCCGTGTCCATGTGTTCTCATTGCTAACTCCCACTTACGAGTAAGAACATGCGGTGTTTGGTTTTCTGTTCTTGTGTTACTTTGCTGACAGTGATGGCTTCCAGCTTCATCCATGTCTTTATTACCCTCATCATATGAATAAGCAATATCCATTCCCACAGGAGGCAGATGGCATCTTTCTTGAGAAGTGGGCACTGGAAAATAGATCAGCCATGCCAATGGACCCTTAGAATGGGATCATCCCCAGCATGACATTGGAGGCATTGATTTCAATAAGGTAAGGCCAAGTCGGATTGAAGAGTACCAGGAATAGGGCATAATTTGTCTGTTTATGTTTTGAGCATCTTCTATTTTGAGTGTTTTTTTCTGCTAAAAATAATGCATGCTCATTGCAGAAAATCTAGAAGGTTCAGAAGGGTGTGAAGAAACACCCCACCGGGCACGGTGGCTCATTCCTGTAACCCTAGCACTTTGGGAGGCTGAGGTGGGTGGATCACCTGAGGCCAGGAGTTCAAGACCAGCCTGACCAACATGGAGAAACCCTGCCTCTATTAAAAATACAAAATTAGCTGGGGGTTGTGGCTCATGCCTGTAATTCCAGCTACTTGGGAGGCTGAGGCAGGAGAATCACTTGAACCTGGGAGGCAGAGGTTGTGGTGAGCCGAGATTGTGCCATTGCACTCCAGCCTAGGCAACAAGAGCGAAACTCTGTCTCAAAAAAAAAAAAAAAAAAAAAGAATGGGAAAAGCGTGTATGATGATGTTGGCATGCAATGAAATGGCATAGGCATTTGTCATTCTAAATCCTCATGTGTTGAACAAGTTCACCTCCTCTGAAGTGGAGCCCATCTCCCACTGCAGAAGCTGGAAATTCCAGTACTTTCTCATCCTCCCTTGAAGCTGGGGCAGAGTGACTTGATATAGATTCTACCCCTCAATGCTGTACCCCACAATGCTGTACTCCAAATTGTCTCGCTTTGAATCAGAAGCTGGTAACCCAGAGAAACAAAGACTGTACAGAATCGTTTGGACACTGGGTGGCAGCAGTTCAACTTTCAGGATGCAACATCCCTGTTGCTGGCAATGCCGCCTACGGCATCCCGTTTGGTGTCTTTTTTTTTTGAGATGGAGTCTGGCTCTGTAGCCCAGGCTGGAGTGCAGTGGCGTGATCTCAGCTCACTGTTAACTTCTGCCTCCTGGGTCCCAGTTCAAGCAATTCTCCTACCTCATCCTCCCAAGTAGCTGGGATTACAGGGACAAGCCACCATGCCCAGGTAATTTTTGTGTTTTTTAGTAGAGACGGGAATCTCACCATGTTGGCCAGTCTGATCTTGAACTCCTGACCTTGTGATCCGCCTGCCTCGGCCTCCCAAAGTGCTGAGATTACAGGTGAGAGCTACCGTGCCTGGCCCCCTCGCAGTGTCTTAATGGACTCACGTCTTAAGCACAACTTCGTTCCAGCAGCATAGCCTCTGAGCTTTCCTCTACAGCTCTTCAGAGTCTGTGAGCTACCCAACATTCTTTTAACAAATTCCTTGACTTACTTAAACCAGAATTGTTTTCTACAGCCTGCAACTATAAGCATTGACTGAGAAAGTATATAATTGGTATGTTTAGTCCTATTTCTGTTGCTTTGTTTTGGATGCTGTTTTGTTGTTGTTTGCTTGCTTATTCTTTTATTAGACAAATTTGATTTGATTTTTTGTAATCAGGTAGGCAGCGTTTTTAATTATCCTTAAGGTCATCAAGTGCATTCTTATACGTATATTTCTAGCTATCAGAGCCAAATGAACATTTAAAACATTCTTCTCTGGCCAGGCACAGTGGCTCACGCCTATAATCCCAGCACTTTGGGAGACCGAGGCAGACGGATCACTTGAGGTCAGGAGTTCAGAACCAGCCTGGCCAACATGTAAAAACCCCATCTATACTAAAATACAAAAATTAGCTTTGTGTGGTGGCACGTGCCTGTAACCCCAGCTACCAGGGAAACCGAGGCACAAGAATCTCTTGAACTCAGGAGGTGGGGGTTACAGTGAGCCAAGATCACACCACTGCACTCCAGCCTGAGTGACAGAGCAAGACTCTGCCTCAAATAAAAAAAAAAAAAAAAAAGCTTTTCCTTTTCTAACACACAACACACACACACACCACTTCTCAGGCTTTGCTAATTCAATCAGGGATTATAAATGCTTGCCACAATGCATCAGCTCACCTCTTCAACTCTGCTTCAAAGGAAGTCTGCAGTACTGCAGAAATGAGGCAGCACAAAGAATGCCTCAGCTGTGCCTCACACCGTTCCAGGAACCCCTCTCCATCCTGGGCATATGGGGATAGTTGGTCACCCTGGCCTAAGCCATACCCCAGTCTGAAGGATTGTCGGCTCTGCCCCTCACCCACACTCTTCCTAAATTAGGAGCTCAGTGCTGGTCTGGGTCCCTCTGGCCAGAAACCAGAACTCTGTGGTGTCTTGGTTGACCTCTGTTGTCAACATATTGGCAATGTTTGCTGCTTTTTGGTTGAGACAATAAAAGTAAACCATCAGAAATTCTACAGCATCCTTAAAGGGAACTCTGTCTCCCCAAGGCAGCACAAGAAAGGCCACCTGCCTAAGCTTCCTCCTTGGTGACTGCATTATGTTAAAAATATTCACTGCCCCTTCCTGAGGGTGTATTACTGTCCTTGTCCATCAACATTAAGTTTGGTCATGTAACCTGCAGTGCCCTTCCATGTAGGATTATTCATCCCCACCCCGTCGAAGACAGGGTAGCCATAATACTTGCTTTGGCCAATGCAATGAGAATAGATGCTTGAAAAGCCAGCTTGTGGTCTTCCCCTGCCAGGAAACCAGCACTGATCCAGGTGGGGGATGTTCAGTCAACCTGCGCCTCAAGTGAAAATGACATGGAACAAAGCTGAAGTTGACCATCATCAACACAAGTAAGAAATAAATCTTTGTTGTTGTAAACCATGAGACTTGGGAGTTGCTCACTGCTGCAAATAACCTAACCTACCTTGGTCTGTAATTACCCTCTGTGTGAGTCCTGATTGTCCCTGTATCTTTGACTTAGAAAGTCCTAGACACTCAGCAGACTCTCTTCGGAGTCTTAAGTGGAGAAGAGGGAGAGAATGGCAGGCCATACTGTCGGAGGAGCTGTGATAGGAACTGTCCTCTAGTCTCCATTACCCAGACAAGCAACAGAACAATCCACTCATGTTTTCTGGTTTGATTTTGTGAATATGAACCTGTAGAAAAGTTTGAGCCAAAGGAAGGTTGTATCTGAGGCTTTCCCAAGTTTATCTTGAAAGCAGGTAGAGTCCACTCAAATTAGCAGGCATTCATTCATTAAACTGAGAGCTTGCTATATACACCAGACGAGGCAGTATTTCTTCTGAGTAAATTGAAAGTGTATCTAGGAGATATATATCTGAGAGTGAGCACCTATGAGGCATCATGAGAATAAAATATTACCTTTAGAAGATAAATGCGTGATCAGTTCACCAAAAAAAGTGACAATGCAAATGTAAATCCAAAAGGAAATCTCAGTAAAGAAAAACATCAGAAAATGTACATAATTTAATCACGTTATTGCATAAAAAACATTAAAATATAGGACTGGGTTGTGTAAGTAAGTCAAAATCAATACAAATGTATTTTTCTAAATGTCTGTCCAGAAGAACCCTTTAGGAAACAAAATATATTCTGTGCCTTTCCTGGGAATGTGCTTTCTAACACAAGCTATTGAGTGTACTGAGATAGGCGATTCCTATGTTGACAATGAGTGTAATCTGGTACAGCTATTCTGGAAGACAGTTTTGAAACTCTTTTTGAGTCTTTATGCTATTCATATCTTCTGGCACAGTATAATCGCATCTAAAAATCTGTTCCAAAAAATAATCAGAAATTGGCCAAGCGCAGTGGCACATGCCTGTAATCCCAGCACTTTGGGAGGCTGAGGCAGGCGGATCACCTGAGGTCAGGAGTTTGAGACCAGCCTGACTAACATGGTGAAATCCTGTCTCTACTAAATACAAAAAATTAGCCGGGTGTAGTGGCGCATGCCTGTAATCTTAGCTACTTAGGAGGCTGAGGCAGAAGAATCACTTGAACCTGGGAGGCAGAGGTTGCAGTGAGCTGAGATCGCACCATTGCACTCCAGCCTGGGCAACAAGAACAAAATGCCATCTCAAAAAAAAAAAAAAAATCAGAAATTCAGAGAAAGATTTATGTTCTATAATAAAATGTTAGAAATGACAAATATCCAACAATACAACTATTATTAAATAATACTTTAAAAATATAATGAAACCATTGCATGTAATTGTAAATGCTTTCAATTACATAGGGAAATGCTTACAAAATAGTATCAATCCCAAATGGTATAAAATTGTATGTATAGCATACCTTCAATATTTAAGGACACATGCATAAAAAAGACTGAAAAAAGGCTGGGCCTGGTGGCTCACACCTGTAGCCCCAGGACTTTGGGAAGCCGGGACTCCACCTGGAAGGCAGGTGGATCGCTTGAGTTTGGGAGTTGAAGACCAGCCTGGGCAACATGACAAAACCCTCTCTCCACAAAACAATACAAAAAAATTAGCGGAGCATGGTGGCACATGCATGTAGTCCCAGCTACGCAGGAGGCTGAAGTAGGAGGATCACCTGAGCCTGGGAGGCAGAGGCTGCAGTGAGCTCTGACTGCACCACTGCATTCCAGCCTGGGTGACAGGGAGAAACCCTGTCTCAAGAAAAAAAAAGATTGAAAAAAAACCTCTACAGCATTAAGAATGATCATACAGCAGTATTAAGAGGTGATCATTACGTCCTCCTTCATATATTCCTGGACTCTCCAAAATTTCCGCAATGATATATTTTCAAAAAATAATTTTAGAAAAATATTTCTAAATAATAACAGAGTAATTCCAAAATACAATACATTATTTTTTAAATAAAAATGGCATTACAAATCAACTTACAAAAACTCCAGACAGTACTTAGAATAAGATTTATACTCTGACCATACGCCAGTAAAAATAAAAAGGAAATTACTACATACAGATATAAAAGATAAATGAATTTTATTTGTGAATGTATAGATGTATAGCAAATAGGAAAGATAATACATTAAAAGATCATATACTATAACCAGGTAGAGTTTTATCTCAGCAATTTAAGGATGTTTTGATATTACAAAAATGCTTAATATAATCATATTAGGCAATTTAAGTGATAAAAATATGATTGTACCAATTCCTTTTATCAAGCTTTTAGCTTCCAACAAACAAGAATAGAAGATGTTATTTCTGTTATCCTAACAAAGAACATTTGTTTAAAACCAGTAATTAACTTCATATGTAATGAAGAAATATAAAAAAGTATTATAATTTTATGAAACACAAAAACAAAATAGAAATATCTTTGATTTTATATTTAGAAAAAGCAAACAGACCATCTAAAACTGTTAGAACAAAGACAATCGCCAAAAGATACATATTTTAAAAGTTAATAGCTTTCTAACGATAGATTCCCATGCTGATGGCAACACAGATATAAAACAGCCAAGAATCAATTTAATAAGGCATATATAAAACCTAGACAAAAAGAAGAACCAAGTGTAATGAAAAAAATCAAGAAATATGACAGTAATGGACATTAAATCCATTGATAGAAAGAATTACTATCATAAATATAAGTCTTAAAGAGTTAACTTTAGATGTAGACAAGTCAAATTGAAGCACTAAAAAGATGTTGACCTTACAAAACACATTCCTTAGAGGGGAAAAAATATTTTCTAATACTGTAAAAAATATAGCTAGGCATAGTGGTTCATGCCTGTAATCCCAGCACTTTCAGAAGCCAAGGCAGGAGGATTGCTGGAGCTTAGGAGTTCAAGACCAGCCTAGGCAACATAGTGAGACCTCATCTCTACTAAAAACCTAAAAATATTTGCTGAGTGTGGTGGCATGCACCTATAGTCCCAGCTACTAGGGAAGCTGAGGCAAGAGAATGGCTTGAGCCCGGGAGATCAGGGCTGTAGGGAGGTATAATTGTGCCACTACACTCCAGTCTGGGCAACAGAGCAAGACTTTGTCTCTAAAAAAAAAAGTAGGGGAAGGAGGAAAAACAATGAAGACCAATATGATAGTGATTCACATGGATTCCAACACAAAGTATAATCCACTATATGGCAAAAAATATGTCTTCACTAACTAGTGTTACAATTACCAAGAATAAATAATGTTTCTGCTCACAGCTAGGGAATAAAAACACACAACATTTCAACATAAAGTAAGCGCTAGGCTTGGCCTGTGAGAATGCTACAGAAGCCACCTCTTTTGGAGTCAGGAAGGGCCAACCTGGCATTTTGAAGAATCCAATTTTGCCAGGTTGTGAGGTAGAAAGAAGGAAAAGGGAATGGCACTTATAAAAGAGGGAACATCAGGCTGAGTACAGTGGCTCACGCCTATAATCCCAGCACTTTGGGAGGCCAAAGTGGGCGGATCACTTCAGGTGAGGAGTTCAAGACCAGCCTGGCCAACACGGTGAAACTCCATCTCTACTAAAAGTACAAAAATTAGCCAGGTGTGATGGCACATGCCTATAATCTCAGCTACCCGGGAGACTGAGGCAGGAGAATCACCTGAGCCCGGGAAACGGAGGTTGCAGCGAGCCAAGATCACACCACTGCACTCCAGCCTGGCGACAGAGTAAGACTCTGTCTCAAAAAAAAAAAAAAAAAAAAGAACATCATTTACAGAGTATCACAAGACAAAACAGCACATTCCAGAAATTCCATGTAGGTCAAGTACATACAATGTTGGTCAGCATTTTAAAAACTTGACTGAAGTCAATATTCAAAAATCAGAAAATTTCTCATAACAATCTCAATTTCCGGCTTCTTTTAAAAAAAAACTGGGCACTATGACAAAGTGGACTCATATTCCCACATGGATACAAGAGGCAGGTGTCCCTTTTAGATGAGACAGTTTGCCACAACACTTCTCCCTTCCCCTATTTCTCTTGCATCCAGTCCACTTCAGCCATTTAACTCACCTTTCTAGTCCCTGCAGGCATGTGAGTTTATGACTACTACCCTACATGCTGAGGACCAAGGAAAGTTTCAGCAGGAAAAAAGCAGTATAATTTGGTTTGCTTTCAAAACATCAGGTAGCCAGATGGAAGGCAGGAAAAGTAAAGAGTGTAAGGAGACCAGTGAAATCCACAGAGCCTATTCTATTAAACACTGAAACAGGGGTACCATCACTGCAGGGGGAACAGGGCGCCTTTTTCCAAAAACTCCCATAACACATACTTGAAAACTACTGAGGTATGCATCTGTGGAATGTAAGCAGGGAGGTGAGGAGGGTTTGAAACAAGGCCATGCGTAAGGGGTGGAAAGAAAGTGGCAGAGAAGGATAAATATTTGAGAGGCTTTCGAGGGGGAAAAACTCTCCAACACTGGGTTACCAGTTTGACATAGGATTGACATAGGGAACAAAAAGAACAGAAAGTATAGGACAATTTACAGCTTTTGCCTATGTCATTAGGTAGATAGTGGTGACATTCAAAAATAAGAAAATATAAGGAGGAACAAGACTAGAGGAAAATTTGTAATTCAATTTAGACTATGTTGAATTTGTAGAGTCTACAGACGTGATTTTACATAAAAAAAACCCCAAAAAATCACCAAAGAAAACTCTTCTCCAACTGTAACGCAGTAACAGCTGAATCATAAGATGAAAATCAGAGAAAGACAGGCATGATTATATAAAACATTTTACAGAATGAATACCAACAAAACGAAGATTAAAGTAGACTATTATAGAATTGAGTAAAATACTGTAACGAAGATTACAGAGGACCAATAACTTCACATATAAAAGCATAATGATAAGATATAAAAACAGAACATAAACACGTAAAAGCCCACCAAGTCTCTCAACGTAAAGGAAATGGATTTATCCCCTACACTGTTTCCATTAAGGATTTAAGATAGCTTACTACAAAAATATACATAGTAAAATGGTAAGTGTAAATCGTTGTAATAATTAAATGTAAAAATCTTTTTAAAAAATTATCACCAGGAGAAATCTGGACTAGAGAAAAAACAAAATACGTAGAATGTAAGGGCTTTCAGAAATATTGTTGACAATGAACGTAAAAAGGTCAACACAAGTTCACGACTCTTACTGTCCATTAGGAGAAAACACAGCAATTTCTCACTTGAAAAAGGACATTTTTGCTTTTCCCCCAATTGAAAGATAGCATTTCATGACAGAAACTTTTCTACATTAATTTAGCCTTATGAAAACCTATTACATTGTCTCTGTTTCTGAAATGTTATGTTACTGCAGGACAGTTGAATTTAAAAAAAACGACGACACTTTACACAATGACATTTGGGAATAACTACAATAAATAGAACAAATTTAATTTCATAAAGCTGCTTCTTGTGGTACCCCTTGATGAAAATAAACCACAAAATATTGAAATGTAACTCAATGAACACAGCTGAGTAGGTGGAGAGCAGCGAGGAAGGGAGAAAGGGGAAAGTGATCATGAAAGTGGGGAGGTATATATATTCTGATGGTCCATCCTGATCCACAGAAAGAATGGATACGATTTAAAGGAATGGATGAACTACACATCCTTCAAACTATAGCAATTGGACTTTGGTAAAAGTTCAGTAAGAGATGAAGAGTAGGCAGAGTGAGGTAGAAGTCTCTGGAGAGAACACAAAGGTTACATACTCTGTAGTACTGGCTGAGGATGGACCTATAGAAATTGAGTATCATCCAAGCACAGTACTGCTGACATCCTTTTAGGAAAACTGTGGAGCTTCATTAAAGGCTGCCCCACATCAGCATAGACGAGGGCCCCATTAATAAAAGGCCAAATATAAAATGACAAAATAAGGACAATCAGAAAGCAGGCACCAGAAAACCATTCACTCATACAAATAGTTTAAAAATGCAAATGACAGTATCCTTTAGCACCTATAAGCTAAGCAAAAGTAAAAAAAGAGCTCAAAAAATTCAATATTCTGCAGATTTTAAGACAAGAGTTACACTCAAAATTTGTTAGAGAGGCCGGGTGCAGTGGTTCATGCCAGTAATCCTAGCACTCTGGGAGGCTGAGGCAGGCACATTGCTTGAGCCCAGGAGTTCAAGACTAGCCTGGGCAACGTGGCAAAATCCTCTCTCTACAAAAAAAAAAAAATACAAAAAATTGGCCAGTCGTGGTGGTGCATACCTGTGGTCCCAGCTACTCAGAAGGCTGAGGTGGGAGGATCACCTGAGCCCAGGAAGTCAAGGCTGCAGTGAGCCAAGATCATGTCACTGCACTCCAGCCTGGGCAACAGAGCAAGACTGTCCAAAAAAAAAAAATTGTTAGAAAAAGGAAAGTAGTGAAATAAACTATGACATATTAATGTATCTGTGCAAAAACATGATTATGTATGATGTGAACAAATAGAGATAATTATGAAGCCATATTATGTTAAAAAAAAAAAAAAAAACAATGTGTGCAAAGTACTCTATGATTGCCACAATATAAAATGAGAAAAACAATGGTGGACCACAGAAGTCAGCAGTGCTCCATCCACCCAGCCTGAGGAAAGCACTAGGCACCACAGGCAGAAGCTGCCATCTTCAGCACTCGCCCTGGACTGGCCCCACCTGCACTCAGTTTTAGCCTCTCTTTGCCTGCTCAATGCCCAACCCCATCCGCAACCACCCATGTCCTTCCAAAAGGACATTTTCTCCTTTTCCATCTTCTTTACTTCTCACAACACACGGTGAGGTAGATATTATTATGACCATTACCAAGCAATGATTAAATGAATGAATGGTTACAAATTAAAGCTAAACAGAAGCCTTGTTTTCTGATCTTCCAAGCTGGACAAGCTTCTTCTTAGTTCACTGACCTCCTTTAAGGTTTACCTGGGCAGGGCTTCTTGGCCGACTGAGCAGGGACAGAAGTCACAGGACCAGCTTCTGCAGCTCCAGCTGCGTGCACTCCTTGCTTCTCAAGGCCTTGTGAACGCTCAGTAGAAGATGATGAATTATCTACAAAGAGGAAAGGGATAAGTTTTCCTAAGATAACCCGCCAAGTTTCATTTTATGTTGGGAGCAACAGCCCAGCTAACCAGACATCAGACAAGACTCCCAACACCTGGATTTGGAGAGTTCATGTCTTCTGGATTTTAAAAAAGTGTGTGTGTGTGTGTGTGTGTGTGTGTGTGTGTGTGTGTGCATGTGCGTGTGTGTGTGTATAAAAAATACAGAGCAAGCAGGAAGTCATTATGTCACAGGAGAGACTCACCAAACAAAACCAGATGAAGACAATGACAGGCCCTAGACATAGCAGAGGGTAGAAGGAACCTGCCACCAGGTGTTTAGGGTGGTACCTGCTGCCCTAAACAGCCTCTGACACTGTATATGCAGAACCCTCTCTACCAGCTCTCACTATGTCTGACACTAACATCCCAACACATGACAACCCCATGGTAAAAGCTTAGCAACTCTGCCTTTGGTGATTCACTTTTCCCAACAGCAATTCTCATAAGCCCATCACCCACTGATTTTTAGGTACCAGCAAATCTAACAGAATAAGTAACGGAATGCATTATAATGAAAAGAACACCAAACCACACTTTGTAGACTTTAAAAAAATTACTCAAGGCCAGGTGCAGTGGCTCACACCTGTAATCCCAACACTTTGGGAGGCCAGGGCTGGAGGACTACTTGAGCCCAGGAGTTCAAAACCAGCCTGGTCAACATAGCAAAACCTTGTCCCTAGATAAGAAAAATTCAAAAATTAGCTGGGCATGGTGGTCTGTGCCTATAGTTCCAGCTACTACGGAGGCTGAGCAGCAAGATCACTTGAGCCCAGGAGTTCAAGGCTGCCATGAGTCATGATTGCACCACTATACTCCAGCCTACACAACATGGCAAGATCCTGTCTCCAAAACAACAAAAATGACTGAAAGACTATGGGAATATATTTATAATGGGAATATGCAATATTCCTAGCAATATGGGAAAATATGTATGATGTTATATAAAGTGGAAATTTAAGATACTAGATTAACATGTACTTTGACCACAACTGGATTCATGTTTGTATATAACAGAACCGAAGGGCCTGTAATAAAATTTTAATAAGTATAGTAGATTAGAGTGAGCAAAATCATATCCAATTTTCATTTCCAGTCTCTATTTTCCAAATTGTTCTGTAATGTCGTTAAAATTACTTAAAAACTAATAAAGCAGGCTGGGTGCAGTGGCTCACACCTGTAATCCCAGTACTTTGGGAGGCCAAGGCAGGCGGATCACAAGGTCAAGAGATCAAGACCATCCTGGCCAACGTGATAAAACCCCAACTCTACTAGAAATACAAAAATTAGCTGGGCGTGGTGGTGGGTGCCTGTAGTCCCAACTACTCAGGAGGCTGAGGCAGGAGAATCGCTTGAACCTGGGAGGTGGAGGTTGTAGTGAGCTGAGATCTCGCCACTGCATTTCAGCCTGGCAACCAGGTGAGATTCTATCTCAAAAAAAAAAAAAAAAAAAAAAAAGCTAACAAAGCAAAAAATTCTATTTATGAAAAGAAAGCCATCCTACATTAATCTTACTTTTCCAGTTACTGGCCCATCTCTTTCCTCTTTTTCCTAACCATGCTATTAAAACTGTTCCACCTACTTCCTGACCTCCAACTTACCAACAAGCTACTCTTCCATGACTCGGGCAGATTCTAGTGGCTGGCAGTGACAGTGCTAAAGATAAACTCCTATCCTTTCCCTCCTTTGGTTAGGGTCACTGTTCTATATAATAAAATGTTGACTGTTACAAACTTTCCCAAGAATAAAGCTGAAATTAACATAGGAACTGCTTCGCCCCCAGACTCACTTTCACGTCACTGTTCTTACTTCTTTACAGTGAAGCATCCCAAAACTATGCTCCTTCCTCTTTGGATATTCCTACCTGTATTTTCAAGCATCTTGTGCAGCTTCACATGCTTGTAGGTGGAGATTATCTGAAAATTCACAACACTTGGAATATTCAGTCCTTGGTCCTGCAGCAGCTTCAAGGATGCGGCATGGATAAGCTGATGGGACCGTTTGCAGGTCTGAAGTTTACACTCTCCCTTGACAAAGGATTTGCACACGTGAAACTTGTTGCATTTATCCTTGAGGTTGCAGTAGCCATAAAGGGCTTCCCCTTTGTTGTAGAGCAAACAGACCTGGTACAGAAATGAGGCAACACCTGAAATATTAGTTTTCTTTTTTGTTGGTGGTGGTGGGGCACGGGGGGAGACGGAGTCTCATTCTGTCTCCCAGGCTGGAGTGCAGTGGTATAATCTTGGCTCACTGCAACCTCCAGCTCCCGGTTCAGGTGATTCCCCTACCTCAGCCTCTCAAGTAGCTGGCACTACAGTGTTCACCACCACACCCATCTATTTTTGTATTTTTAGTAGAGATGAGGTTTTGTCATGTTGGCCATGCTGGTCTTGAACTCCTGACTTCAGGTGATCTGCCCGCCTCAGCCTCCCAAAGTGCTGGGATTATAGGTGTGAGCCACTGCACTCGGCCAATATTAGTTTTCACTCTATGTTTTAAGCCAATAGACTATAGCTTCTCTAGATAAACTGAAGACTAAATGACATCTTTTGATCACCAGTGACTATTAAAATCTTTGGGTGAAAGCCTGATGAGTGTAGTGGTGCTAACCACACTCCAGATGCTGTAGGCGCTGGCTGCTCATGACTCAGCTGCCCCTCTCTTACCTTGCACTCTCAACTGACCTGCCCCCTGCCTCCAAAGCCTGTAGCCAATGAATGGCTTTGATGGAGCTAAAAAAAAAATGCTGGACTGCCTCAAAGCTAGACTCAGTGTGATCTTGATTCCACAGCTCCTCATGAATCAAGTCAAGGCCAGACTTTACTTGCTTATAGCTTTTCCTTTCTTAGATCCTGCTTCTCTCTCTCCCATACTGGGTTTTCCTGAAAAGCCGGCCCTCAGAAAAATCACATGGAGCTGGGTCTCTATCTCAGGCTCTGCTTCCAGGGAAACCCATTTCAAGGAGTGGCACAAAGATATAATTTATGATCCAGACAAGGGCTTTTTTGGGTGCAAGGAAGCACTATTAATAATCACATTGGGACAACTAATATAAACTGGGTCTATCCCAGACAAACCAAGACCACACTGATGGAGAACTTCATAATGGTGGATCAGGCTGTTGACCCTGAAACCATGCATCAGTCTTAACCTCACACACAAAGATGATATTATATTGACATTATATGCCTCCTGATGTGACATAACAGGAAATAGAACTGTCCAGGTTTCACCATGAAAGTCTGACATCCCAGAAACCCCTCAGTCCCAGGCAAATGGGATGGTGAGTCACTATAACAATGCTTCACATGGAAAAAAAATTCTTGGTATAAAATAAATCCTGGCTGAGCACGGTGGCTCATACCTGTAATCCCAGCACTTTGGGAGGCCAAGGCAGGAGGATTATCTGAGGTCAGGAGTTCAAGAGCAGCCTGGCCAACATGGTGAAACCTCGTTTCTACTAAAAATACAAAAACTAGCTGGGAGTGGTGGTGCACACCTGTAATCGCTGCTACTGGGGAGGCTGAGGCAGGAGAATCGCTTAAACTCCGGAGGTGGAGGTTGCAGTGAGCCAAGATCGCACCACGGCACTCCAGCCTGGGCAGTACAGCGAGGCTGTGTCTTAAAAATAAAATAAATACGCCGGGCGCAGTGGCTCACCCCTATAATCCTAGCACTTTGGGAGGCCGAGGCAGGTGGATCACGAGGTCAAGAGATCGAGACCATCCTGGTCAACATGGTGAAACCCCGTCTCTACTAAAAATACAAAAAATTAGCTAGGCATGGTGGCGTGCGCCTGTAGTCCCAGCTACTCGGGAGGCTGAGGCAGGAGAATTGCTTGAACCCAGGAGGCGGAGGTTGTGGTGAGCCGAGATCGCGCCATTGCACTCCAGCCTGGTAATAAGAACAAAACTCCATCTCAAAAAATAATAATAATAATAAATAAAAATTAAAAAAAAAAAAATATATATATATATATGACAAAATAAATCCTAAATCTGATCAAAATTTGAGGGATACAGGAACATGTTAAATAGTACTACAGGAATGTAATCAGTCAAATTTAAAATGTGGGAAATCCTACAAGACACAGATGACCTGGTTTCAAACGAAACAGCATCCTATTTGTAATTGTGATGCCAACTTTCTAAAATAAATTCATAACTTTAATGCAAATTCTACCCCTCTCAAAGAATTCCTGTAAAATAGTTTTAGGAATTTAAGTGATTCTAAAGCTTATCTGGAAAAGGAAACATGAATTGATTAAACAAACAAAATTAGCCAGACACAGTGGCTCACGGCTATAATCCTAGCACTTTGGGAGACCAAGGATGGCAAACTGCTTGAGTCCAGGAGTTCAAAACCAGCGAAGGCAACACAGCAAGACCGTGTCTCCACAAAAAATTTTTTAAAGTAGGCCAGGCATGGTGGCTCACACCTGTAATCCTAACACTTTGGGAGGCCAAGCAGGCAGATTGCCTGAGCTCAGGAATTTGAGATCAAGGCAACATGTGCAAACATAGGCAACATGGCAAAACCCCGTCTCTACTAAAAATACAACAAATTAGCTGGTCATGGTGGCACATGCCGTTAGTCCCAGCTACTCAGGAGGCTGAAGCATGAGAATTGCTTGAACCTGGGAGGCAGAGGTTGCAGTGAGCTGAGATCACACCACTACACTCCAGTCTGGGCAACAGAGGGAGACTCTATCTACAAAACAAACAAACAAAACAAAAACAAAAACAAAAAAGTAGCTGGGGGCCAGGCGCAGTGGCTCACGCGTTATCCCAGCACTTTGGAAGGCTGAGGTGGGCAGATCACTTGAGGTCAGGAGTTTGAGACCAGCCTGGCCAAAATGGCAAAACCCCATCTCTACTCAAAATACAAAAATTAGCTGGGCATGGTAGCAAGCACCTGCAATTCCAGCTACTCGGGAGGCTGAGGCAGGAGAATCACTTGAACCAGGGAGGGAGGAGGAGGTTGCAGTGAGCCAAGATCACGCCACTGCACTCCAGCCTAGGTGACAGAGCAAGATTCTGTCTCAAAAAACAAAACGAAACAAAACAAAGTAGCTGGGTGTGGTGGTGCACACCTGTAGTCCCAGCTACTCGAGAGGCTGAAGCACGAGGACTGCTTGAGTCCAGGAGGTCGAGGTTGCAGTGAGCTATGACCAGCCTGGGCAACATGGCGAAACCCTGTCTCTGCACTCCAGCCTGGATGACAGAGCGAGACCACGTCTCCAAAAGAGTAAATATATAAACCTTAAAAATGAAATATAAACTACTTTAATTACTATGATAGTGGTTCAAGAACGTATTGGAGATCAATGGAAAATAGATCCTAGACCTACTCCAAACATTAGAACCGCCTGTTCCTTATAGATTTGTTAGAATTCAAGAGAATGGGCAGATGTAGGTCAAAGGGAACAAAGTTTCAATTGGGATGAATTTCTGGAAATCTACTGTACAGCATGAGGACTGAAGTTGACAATAACCTACTGTATACCTGAAAATTGCTGTCCTTACCACACCAAAAAAATAACAGCTATGTGAAGTAATATGCTAATTAGCTTAATCGTTGCAATCAATTCATAATGTAAATATATTAAAACATCACACTGTGCACTATAAATATAAAAGGTTTACTTATCAGCTATACTTCAATAAGGAAAACATTTGATAGAATTCATCTATGAAGCTATATAAGCCTGGCCAGGCAGAGTGGCTTGTGCCTGCAATCCCAACACTTTGGGAGGCCAAGCCAGGGTGTTCACTTCAGATGGGGCGTTCAAGGCCAGCTTGGCCAACACGGCAAAATGCCATCTCTACCAAAAAGTACAAAAATTAGCTGGGCACGGTGGCACATGCCTGTAGTCCCAGCTACTCGGGAGGCTGAGGGGGGAGAATCACTTGAACCCGAGAGGCAGAGGCTACAGTGAGCTGAGGTACTCCAGCCTGTGTGACAGAGTGGGAACCTGTCTCAAAAAAAAAAAAACACAACTATATAAGCCTGATGTTTTCTTGTGCACACCTTTTAACTAATGCTTTGGGGTTTAATGCTTTTATTTAAAAATTTTTTTAACTTTTTTTACAGAATGGTACATTTTAAAATTTTTTATGAGACTATTTTGGCTTTCCGTTGCTTCTTGAATTCATTTTGACGAGCTCCATTTTTCTAGAAATTTGTCTATTAATACACCAGCATGAAACTTTACATTATCGAGAGTGGTAAAAGCAAGCATCAGGCAGTTCATACAGATGTGAGGCACCATTCTTGCCTGATGCACTGTGTTTTCCCATGGTCCCTGCTGTCCACACAGTCACCTTTTGTACCACATGTCACCTACTTCCAGTCCCAGGTGATGGGGACAAGTGGAGGTGGAGGGGAGGGGAGGCTCCTGTTGTATGTGCCGCCAACCCACCAGCTGCTCACAAAACCCTGAAGGAGTCTAACATGAAAAGGTGAGGCTGGGCCCAGGACACACCCCAAAAAAGGGCACACCAAGAAAAGGTACACCAAAAAAAAGATTCGATAGATTTGGCAAAATAAAAATATTAAACATCCATGAATCAAAAAGTACTATAAAATTAAAAGGTAGGCCAGGCGTGAGGGTCACTCCAGTAATCCCAGCTTTTTGGGAGGCCGAGGTGGGCAGATCACCTGAGGTCAGGAGTTCGAGACCAGCCAGACCAACATGGAGAAACCCCGTCTCTACTAAAAGTACAAAATTA
The DNA here is from genome assembly GCA_004027835.1 of Alouatta palliata. Classification (NCBI taxonomy): domain Eukaryota; kingdom Metazoa; phylum Chordata; class Mammalia; order Primates; family Atelidae; genus Alouatta; species Alouatta palliata. Next base: position 9,392 of record PVKV010017714.1, on the reverse strand, counting down.
GCCGGGCATGGTGGTGCACACCTGTAATCCCAGCTACTTGGGAGGCTGAGGAAGGAGGATTGCTTGAATCCAGAAGGCAGAGGTTGAGGTGAGCCAAGATTTTGCCATTGCACTCCAGCTGGGCAACAAGAGCGAAACTAGGTCTCAGAAAAAAAAAAATTAAAAGGCAAATAGCAGTGGCACCACCCCTTCTCTCTGAGAGAGGAAGGACTGGACCCAGCCTCATAGCTACGGCCACCCTCCTCGCCCTTCCTGCCAATAACCTGCTCCAGCTACTGCTTGGATCTACTTTGGACAACATGGTTGGTTGGAATGCATCTGGCTCACAACCATGACATACTAGACTTGGCTTCAGTGCTCAGAGAAATGAAACAGATCATGCACATCGGGAGGAAACCTACTGATTCCGAAGATCACCTCCAGGACTGCTTTCTGGTACAGATTCTGCTGCCTGGAGGGCAGCCTCTGCCACCTGCACCAAAGGCTCCAGCTCCTCCCTCTAGCCTTGTGGCTTTCTTCCCTTCTAGACTCTGAAATGCCTTAGCGTTAAAATGAGGCCACAGTTATGACTTGTTCTCTGTTTTCTCAACATCTTCCCTTCTTCCCACTCCTCTTCTGGCAGAGTGGAGGTGTCTATGACAGCATCATTGTGCTAGATTAGAAAACCATGCGTTTAATTGGTGGTCTTCATTGATGTTCCAAATCGCTCTTGGGATTTGTACTATTTTGTTTTTAAAACTTCTTTGTGTATGGCTAAACCGAAACAAACATACTATTTTGCCACTATAGCAATTATAGTGGGTCCCTTTAAAGCATTTGAAACGGAATCATGTTGCTTCAAAGCAACATGATTAAAATATCTACAGCCAAAAGAAAATGGGGAAAGTACTTGTAACAAATGTGACATGAGGGTGACTCTTTGGTGACTCACCTCTGGTAAAAGACAGGGGTCATTCTGCAAAAGCAGGATCCGAAGCTGGGCTTCATTGAGGCCAAAAAGTCCATGGTTTTTCAGGACCTGCATGTTGACAGGTGTGTGGATATCATGGGAAAGGGTACAGGTAGACCTAGGAGAACAGAGACCCCGGTCAGATGCCCAGGTGAAGAAGGACCAGTCTTGTCAAATTCCTTGCCTTGAGCAGCTTTCAATTTATTTAATACATGTGAAGTTGAGTAATTGTCATGAAACCATGGAGAGTATGGCCTAATAAGCACAGAGGGAAAGAAAATAAGAAAGTTGGGTTGAAGCAACTCCTCTCCCAAGGTCATTTGAATTTTCAGTCGGGATGCTCTGAAGCCAAGGGTACCCCTCTCCCGTGTAGCCCACCTCGCCCGAGGGTGCGCATCTGCTCTGTAGGCCACTGCACTTGGCCTTCTCCCCGGCGACAGATGCCCACCCCCACAGTCCACCAATGTGAAAAAGAAAGCGCCCCATCCCCAGCACCACTTTGGGGTGCGGCGGGAAACAACCAAAGAAAATTTAGGGATGTGAAGTAGAGTCTGGAGTCAGGAGGCGGCCCGGAACCCCAGCTCTGGCAGTCAGGAACCTCACAGCCTCACCCAAGCCATCCAGCCCTGCTTCCTGGGTGAGGCTGGCTCCGCGCTGTTAAACCTAGAGGGCGCAGACCCGCTTCTGCAAAAGTGTGTGGATACGGGGGAACGGGGGATTTTCCGTTCAAGAGTTCAGGGATCTCATGGGCTCCTCAGATGCCCGTTGTCCCCCACCTCCCGCCAAAGATCACTGGAGTAAGCCAGCTCCAAAGTCAGTCAGGATTTAACCCGGCTGCGTCGCGCAGGATCCGGGGGGCGGGGCCGCAACTTTTCTGGCGGGGGCAGCTGAGACTTCGCCACCGAGAGGACCTTCGCGCCTTTCCGCCCCGCGGCTGGGAGCGCAGGGGAGGCCGCCCGGGGAAGGGCCTGCGGGAGGGGGCCGTCCAGTCCCTTGCCCCCGGCCCCGGCCCCGGCCCCGCTCGGGACGAAGCCCCCTTCCAGTCGCTGCCGCTTCCGGCCGGACGGCCAGGCCCGCGGCCAGCGCCCACAGTCCCCGCCCGCCCACCCGGGCCGCCGCTGCCGCCTTCTCACCAGCAGTCTCGGTTGGGGCACTTGCCCAGCATGTGCCGGCGGCAGAAGTGCAGCTGGTCGCAGGCCTGGCACTCGCCGCGCTGGTAGCGGGCGCAGAGGCGCACGGAGGACACGGCCACCACCCTCCAGGCGGAGGCCCCGCCGCCACCGCCCACCGCGCCGGCCGCCGCCTCGGCCTCCGGGTCCCCGAGGCCCTCCTGCGTCTCCACCTCCTGCAGCAGGAAGCGCTCGGGCCCGGCGCGCTGCAGCACGTCCTGGAGCCTGGCCTCCGACAGCTCCACGTGGCCGCGCAGGTCCCGCAGGAACATGCGGCCGCCGTGGGCGCACAGCACCTTAGTGAGGAAGGAGCACACGGTGGGCTCCGCCATGGTCGCTGGCGCGGGCCTTGTGCGCGCGGCGCCGAGAGCTGGGGCGGGCAGGCTCCTCCCAGTCACGTCCACGATTTCCAGCGAACATCCCGGGGGTGGGCCTGGGCCTGGCGAGGGGTGGGCCTGCGGGAGGCCGGGCGAGGGGCGGCCCCGGCGCGTGGAAGCAGGCTACGGCGCCTGCGGATCCCCTGGACGCGGACTCAGGCGGGGACAGCGTTGACAGAGCGTCTGCTCTGCCCGGGCACTGTTCAGGACAAGGCCTGGCCTTGAGGGGCTTGTACAGTGGGAGTCACAAGGGACTCGTCAACAAGTAAGACAACTAGTAGTACTAAGGAGGCCTGCGGAGAAGGCAAAATGGGTTAAAGGTGGTACGAGGTGAGAGGCCGGGCTGCTTCGGGGGAGGTGGCCGCTAGCCACATGTGGCTGCTGAGCACTTCTGGGATTTTTGTTGTTGTTGTTGTATTTTATTTTATTTTTTGTTTTGTTTTCGGAGACAAGATCTCACTTTATCGCCCAGGCTGGAGTGCAGTGGCGCGATCGCAGTTCGCTGTAGCCTGTAACTCACAGGCTCAAGCCATCCTCCCACCTCAGCCTCCTGAGCAGCTGGGACTGAAGGTTCGCACCACGATTTTTTTTGTTTGTTTTGTTTTGCAGAAACGGGTCTCCCCATGTTGCCCAGGCTGGTCTTGAACTCCTCAAGCGATCCACCTGCCTCCGCCTCCCAGAGCACTGGAATTACAGGTGTGAGCCACCCGGCGAGGCCTTGCTGAGCTCTTTTGGAAGGTGGCTAGTCTGAATTGAGATATGATATAAGTGTGAAATGCACACACTAAATTTTGAGGATTGAGAATGAAAAAAAGAGTGTAAAATATCTCATTAACTTTATATAAATCACAGTTTAAACTGATAATATTTTGGATATATTCGGTTAAATAAAATGTTACGACAACTTCATGTGTTGCTTCTACTTTCCTAATGTAGCTATGAGGAAGTTTTAAATTACAAATGTGGATTACCTTATTTTTGTGGAGCAGCACCGTCTGGACCTGCCTTAAGCAGCCATGTGTTTTGTCCAACACCTTGTTTTTTTTTTTTTTTTGTTTGTTTTTTTTTAATGATTCAGTCTCCGTAGAGACTGCCAAAAATTGCCAACGCCGGCTGTATTTCAAGTCGTCATGGCGGGGTATTGAGAAAAGTTTTCAATTAGCAATAATCGCGCCTCGGATAAACCTCATTGGCTACGATACTGCCACTGCGCAAAGCTCCTTGCTTGTTTAATGAACATTGATTGAGCCAGCAACTAATGCAGTGACCGTACAAAGATGAATCAGAGAATTCAGCCAGCCTAGCTGCTATTTTACAAGGTGCTTGTGAGGATTAAATGCATTAATGTCATGTAATGTAAAGAAGCTGGAGAGGAAGACAATTGGCCAGATGCCAGAAGACCTTCTCTGCCATGCTATGAAATTTGGACTTATGTCCTGAGAACTTTGGGAAGTCACTAAAGGATTTTCATCTGGGAAGTGTGGATGTCTCCTGAATGACATACTCAAGGTGACACATTCAAGGAGTGTCATTCAGCTGTGAGCTTTAATGTCTTCTCTTCAGCAAAACCTTTTGCTGACCTCTCAAATCTAAAGTAGCTCCCCACTCTGCATGGAACTTACTGCTGATATTTTTCTTCTCTATTGTTTATTTACATATATAGCTATAGAATTCAGGCTCATGGAAGCAGGAACCTTGTTTTGTTCATTGCTGCATCCCTACCACCTAAAATAGTGCCTGGCCATATTGTAGGACAGGTGTTTTAGAAAGACCCCTGGCAGCAATGAGAAGAATGGATTTCTAGAAAAGCAAGACAAGGTGGGGAATAACAGAAAATAAACGGTATTTGGGGGACTACAACACCGATGTATTTATGTTGAGTTTGCAGTGGACACCCCAAGGAAAGATGCTCAACAGGCAGGTGTATTCTTTGTACAGGTCTAGACCTTGAGGAACCTGAGAAGGGAAGGGATGTAGATTTGCATGACATCAGAACGTTAAGAACTGAAGGTGTTAGAGTTGATAAGATCACCTGGCAAAAATGAAGAGTGTGAAAAAGCAGAGGTGGGGGAAAAGAACCTTGGCAAATATCCACATTAAATAAGCAGGTGGAGGAAGAGAAAAATAGGCAGTAGCCTATGTCCCCTTGATACACAGCATCTGTTCCTGAACTCTCTGCCTAAGCTCTCTGTTGGAAATAGATGCTCAGTGCACAAAGAAAAATTAGCACTGAGACAAAGGATCTTTCAGCAACGCAATTTTTACTTCCTGGACTGCAGGAAGCATCTCACTAGCCATCTTGCCACAAGAGTACAAAGAACAAAGGGAATACACACAAATTTATTCCTTATTCCTTATGCATTTGGGGTCGTCCTTACTGCTGTGTCTGATCTCCATTGGCTGGAGCCAGACCTCACAGTCTAAACTAAAACACGATTGGCTAACAACTTAAAACTTTTCTAAACAGGTAAAAGCAATAGAGAGCTGGGACGTGCCTGTGAGCATGTCCAGCACAGATATCTTGGTTAAAGTACAAGGACATAGAGCGTACTACGTGCCTGTAAGCACGGCATGTCTAACAGCTACATAGGACAGGACTTAACAAAGGGTTATTAGCACAGTTATGATTTAACAAGAAAGGAAACTTTAAAAAGGAACTTTTCTACTTCCCACACTCTTTTTCCAACAGAAGGAGCAAGCAGCCAGCAGGAAAGGCAGGCTGGAATTACTGAGGAGCCAACACCTCCAGGAAGAGCCCTCAACCAGGGATGCTGGGGAATTGGTAGTCTGAGGATGCACTCTGATCCCTAAAGTTGGTATGAGGATTATTTTAAACTAAAGACATTGAAGATTCAATAGAGGCAAAAAGAAGCCTTCTTGAAGCTACCTTTATTTCAGTACAAGCAGAAGCTTCTGGGAGTGGGGCTGCCAATCATCCCCTCTCCAGGAGTTTATGGACATGAAATAGAAGACCATGTGCACCTGCATAAACAAACAGGATCGCAAACTTCATTTTCTCCTGTTTGTTCCCCTAGAAACCCCTTTGTTCTTCCCATAGGAGCCTTTTGCCCCCCTCTCTCCTCTATTAATTTAGGTATATAAATCATCATCACTTCTTTTGTGCACTCCCATTTACATATATATTTTTTCTCTTGTCAGTTAAATTTGCAGCCCCTCAGAACTGAACTTAAGAAGGTGCAGGGCCTTTCGGCCGGAACCGCCATCTTCCAGTAATTTGCCAAAATGACGAACACAAAGGGAAAGAAGGGAGGCACTCGATATATGTTCTCTAGGCCTTTTAGAAAACATGGAGTTGTTCCTTTGGCCACATGTATGCGAATCTGTAAGAAAGGTGATATTGTAGACATCAAGTGAACGCGTACTGTTCAAAAAGGAATGCCCCACAGGTGTTATCATGGCAAAACTGGAAGTCTACAATGTTCCCCAGCATGCTGTTGGCATTGTTGTAAACAAATAAGAGCAAAATTCTTGCCAAGAGAATTAATGTGGGTATTGATTGCATCAAGCACTCTATAGCTTCCTGAAACGTGTGAAGGAAAATGATCAGAAAAAGAAAGAAGCCAAAGAGAAAGGTACCTGGGTTCAACTGAAGCGCCAGCCTGTTAGACCCAGAGAAGCACACTGTGTGAGAACCAGTGGGAAGGAGTCTGAGCTGCTGGAACCTATTCCCTATGAATTCATGGCATAATAGGTGTTTTAAAAAAAAAGACCTCTGGACTGCAAAAAAAAAAAAAAAAAAAAAAAAGAGGGTGCAGGAAAGTTGTTCCTCCCCAACAATGAATCAAACAACCCAACTCATTATTCCTCATGTGGAACCACTTGGAGGTGTACATTCCATGGTCTCCCAAGGTTTCCTCAGTGGAACTGAGCCCCAGTTGTCCACAGCCACACCTCCTCATCAGCACTCCCCATACAGTCTTCCTTCCTCTCCGTGTCCCATCTCCCCATTCCCCTGCCAGTGTTTCTTAGGATCACCTCCCAAGTCAAGTGCTTGCATTCAATCCTTGTCTGATTGCTCCTGAGGGAACATAGCCTAACATATAAACGATAAGGAGACGCCAGAGGAAAGTGAGAGTCATTCACGGACACATAGAGGAGAGTTTCAAGGAGGAGGTCATCAGCGTGGATCTAGAGCATCTAAAGATAAGTTTGTAAGCTTTCTTTTGTTTTGTCTTTTTAAGTTTAAGGCAAAACCAAGAATGGGTGGTGGAGAGTCACTTGAGGAAACCATAAAGGCTTGACAAAGCTGACTTGAAGCGGGGAGAAGGCTGACAGGTAGGACCAGTGGGGAAGGCCTTGCCAAGGCCACAGATTGGTAGTGGCATTGATTCAAACGATGCTGCAATTCTCCTAAAAGCTCTCTGGGCTGGATGCAGTGGCTCACGCCTGTAATCTCAGCACTTTGGGAGGCCAAGGCGAGTGGATCACGAGGTCAAGAGATTGAGACCATCCTGGCCAACACAGTGAAACCCCATCTCTACTAAAAATGCAAAAATTGGCTGGGCATGGTGGCAAGCACCTGTACTCCCAGCTACTCAGGAGGCTGAGGCAGGAGAACTGCCTGAACCCCCAGAGGTGGAGGTTGCAGTGAGCGGAGATCGCGCCATGCACTCCAGCCTGGCGACAGAGCAAGACTCTGTCTCACAACAACAAAAAACTTCTCAAGGTGTAAGAACAGAATTTGATTGATCGGCTCTAGGTTTTGCCAGTGGATGAGACTTAAAGGTCCAAGATTCTGGGTAACTGAAAGTATGAATTGAAAGAGTGGTAGGGGGCCAGGTGCAGTGGCTCATGCCTGTAATCCCACCACTTTGGGAGGCCGAGGCAGGTGGATCACCTGAGATCAGGGGTTCAAGACCAGCGTTGGCAACATGGTGAAACCGTGTCTCTACCCAAGATGACAAAAATTAGCCAGGCTTGGTGGCACATGCCTATAGTCCCAGCAACTCAGGAGGCGGAGGTGGGAGAATCACTTGAACATGGGAGGCAGAAGCTGCAGTGAGCTGACATTGTACAACTGTACTCCAGCCTGGGAGACAGAGTGAGACCCTGTCTCAAAAAAAAGAGAGAAGGAAGGAAGGAAGGAAGGGAGGAAGGGAGGGAGGGAGGAGGGAAGAGAAGATAGGAGGGAGGCAGGACAGAAGGAAGGAAGAGAGAGAGAGGGAGGGAGGGAGGAAGGAAGGAAGAAAGGAAAAAAGGAAAGAAAAGAGAATAGTCAGGGCTGAGCAATGGGCTGGAGGCTAAGTAAGGGAGGAGTGAAGACAGCAAGGGGCTGTATGTGAGCAGAGAAAGATGACGTACAGAATGTAGTAGAGAAAGCTGGAAAGCAGGCTGGGGTCAGAGGTAGAATATAGAGGTCTGGGATTTCAGAAAGATCAGTCCTAGGCCAGTGGCTCATGCCTGTAATCCCAGCACTTTGGGAGGCTGAGGCAGGAGGATCAACTTCAACTGAGGTCAGGAGTTCAAGACCAGCCTGGCCAACATGTCGAAACCCCATCTCTACTAAAAATTAGCTGGGTATGGTGTTGGGTGCCTGTAATTCCAGCTACTCAGGAGGCTGAGACAGGAGAATCACTTGAACCCAGGAGGCAGAACAGGAGAATCGCTTGAACCCAGAGGCTGCAGTGAGCTGAGATCAAGCCATTGCACTCCAGCCTGGGTGAAAGAGTAAGACTCCATTTCAAAAAAAAAAAAAAAAAAAAGAGCAGTTCTAGATTAATTCTGATGACAATGGGGTGATGGATGTTGATTCTCCGAATAGTGAAGACAGGGAATAAGGCTAGGGGCGTTGCATGGGTTGACCACAGTGAACACTGAAGGAAAAGGGGGGATTTTGAGTGGAGAGGAAGACTCTGAGCCAGAGTATGGAGAGGACTCCAGGAGTAAATGCAGGAGTTAACGGGGGAAGGATGGGGAGGTGAGAGGGAAGAAACTGTTCCTGGAGATACGTACGCACTTAACCTGTAGGCTCTGCAGCTGAACTTCCGGGTTTAGGATCTTGGTTCTGTTACTCAGTAGCTGTGACACCATGCACAGGTTATCTGACTCCTCAGCAGAGGTACAGACCTGGAGTCAGAGCGTGTGACACCTGAAGTCTGGGAATAAATAAGACCATTCATGGGGAAGTGCGTAGAGGGGTAAAAAGGAAAGATCCCAGAGCAGACTGTTTATTGAAGAATGTGGAGTTTTCAGGGAGAAAAGGGCGACATCAGATGCCAGGCAGGTTCAAAGGGGAATGGAAAAGAGAAACAGGAGGTTGAGATTGGAGGTAGTATTTTCAGATTGGAGCTTTTAAGACTTAAGCACATCCTGGGAAGTTCTGATGTCTCCTCCCACTCTGATTCTGAAGCTGATTCTCAAGCTGATGGTCACTCAGGCACACATGTGTAGCATGTGTATGTAGCCTGTAGATGTGTGCCTGAAAGACTTAGAACCAATTCACTCCGGGGACATGCATTGATATCACTGTTATAAACCATCCCCTCTGGTCTTAACGTTCTAAATGAAACCTGCCTGTTATGCCCTGCACTCCTTCCAATACACGTCCTGGAACGTGGCCCCCGTGGCCCAGCCACACACACTTAGCACTCAACCAAGTATTGCCTTTTTTTTTTTTTTTAAATAAAGACAAGGGGATTGGGAGGCCGAGGCGGGTGGATTACGAGGTCAAGGGATCAAGACCATCCTGGTCAACATGGTGAAACCCTGTCTCTACTAAAAATACAAAAATTAGCTGGGCATGGTGGCACGTGCCTGTAGTCCCAGCTACTCGGGAGGCTGAGGCAGGAGAATTGCTTGAACCCAGGAGGCGGAGGTTGCAGTGAGCCGAGATCGCGCCATTGCACTCCAGCCTGGGTAACAAGAGCGAAACTCCGT
>PVKV010017713.1:0-46862 GCA_004027835.1 Alouatta palliata | reverse complement strand
AATGGGCAAAAACTAGAAGCATTCCCTTTGAAATCTGGCACTAGACAAGGATGTCCTCTCTCACCACTCCTATTCAATATAGTACTGGAAGTTCTAGCCAGAGCAATCAGGCAAGAAAAAGAAATAAAGGGTATTCAAATAGGAAAGGAGGAAGTCAAATTGTCTCTATTTGCAGACGACATGATTGTATATCTAGAATTATTCATCTTTTAAGGTGCTCTTAATTTTACTTTTTTTCTATTTCTTATCCTGTGCTAATTATTTTCTATAAAGATTTGTCTTCTGTGAAGAATTCCATGGAATACCTTTCATTCACTCATTTATGTAAGTTTTTGTTCACTTATCCTACAAGTATTGCCTATATGCACAACGGGGAACAAGTTGTAGTCCCTGTTTTCAGGAAGGTTGTAGAGTCATTTCAGAGCATTTTAGGCAGCTGTGAGTATTGGGATGGGGTCTTCCTAGATATGTTTTGTCTACTTGCCCAAGTACCCCTGTAAAACATTCTCAGTTAACACATGCCACTCCTAATAAGAGCGTATAGGCCCGAGGGCTGCTGAGGGTCTTCCAGTTGAGAAGTAGAAGTGTCAGGTAACCCTCTTAGGAAATTACGCCTTGTTCTTCCACAGAGAAAGTAGGAAAGGGAGTGTTAACTTTCTGTGTAAATGATATTCTCAGACTACAGTTGAAGGACAGTTGCTTTTCTCATAGAAATGCCTCAGGCACCTTAAGATGATAGGTTTGGAAATCCCAAAATATCTTCCTTTTTTCTGACAGTGAAATTTGAAAGTGAATATTTTGATGCGAATTCTTGTACTAAGTGGTACCTGAACATTTGCAGACACAATGTAATTAGAGTGTTGGTTGGTGCTTATTAGATATGGGTTGTCAAGAACTAGCTTCAGTCTACTGTAGAAACAAAGATCATAGTGAACAAAGTTGTTAGCAACGTTCTTTTTGCTTCAAAATACAGAATGAAACATCACACAAGAAAACGGAGGTCTCTAAGACAAAATCCAAGTGTCTTCTTTCTGCCCTAAAGTCACAAAACCACATATGGATTCTCAAAAGCCAAACAGACTGTCATGGTGAAAGGTCAGAGTCTTTCTCCCTTAAGCTGAAAAAGCCCGTTGTTAATACTTGACATTTTTGTTTGCAATTGTCTAAAAAATAATTTGGGGGCAACAAAGGAAATAAAATAGTTATAACAGCTGAATTATCTGAAGAACCTAAATGTTTTAGATGATATAAGCATGCAAGTAAAATTACTTGGAGCCACGTTTTCTTTATCGAGTCTATCACTGATGGGCATTTGGGTCGGTTCCAGGTCTTTGCTATTGTAAACAGTGGTGCGGTGAACATACGTGTGCATGTGTCTTTATAATAGAACGATCGATAATCGTTTGTGTATATACCCAGTAATGGGATTGCTGGGTCAAATGGAATTTCTATTTCTAGATCCTTGAGGAATCACCACACTGTCTTCCGCAATGGTTGAACTAATTTACACTCCTACCGACAGGCAGGTGTTGAACAATGAGAACACATGGGCACAGGGAGGGGAACATCACACACTGGGGTATGTTGGGGGGTGGGGGAGGGACAGCAGGGGGCAGGGAGGTTGGGGAGGGATAACACTGGGAGAAATGTCTGATGTAGGTGACAGGGGGATGGAGGCAGCAAACCACCATGGCATGTGTGTACCTATGCAACAATCCTGCAAGATCTGCACATGTACCCCAGAACTTAAAGTACAATAAATAAATAAATCATTACTTGGAGCATTTTTTTATTATAAAAGTCATACATATTCATTGTAAATCTTAAAAATACAGATAATTTTACTGAAACATCAGCTATTTTCTCACATAGTTTTTCAGTCTTTTCCCTTTATTTGCTTTTGTGTTTGTTTTAATTGCATAAAGAATACAAAATTCAAGTTATAAAAAACAACAGGAAGACATAGTATAAGAAGAGTGTGTCCTCACTCAGGCAACCACTATCATGAGTTTTTTGTCAAGCACCTTTCTTTTTTACTATGCTTAATGTATTTACCAAAATATGGGATTACACTACCCATTCCTCTTTATGACCTAACATTTATCTAATCATATATATTTTATAAAATCTTTTACATCAGCATTTTACATTTTTTATGGAAGGGACATACAGATTTAATTAAATAGTCCCTTATTAATACATATTTAGATAGGTTCCAAGATCATCCACATAGTATATGAGTATTTATATATTTCCATAATTGATTCCTTGGGATAAATTTACAGAGAGAAATGTTGGATAAAGTATTTTTTGAACTTTTAAGGTTTCTCTTGAGATTGAAAAATTTGCCCACCAGAAGAGTTTTAAAAATTTAGATTTCTAGCAGCAAAATATGAAAAAATCCTCTTTTCTTTACCGTTAGTTGTCAGTGCTGAGTGTTATGTTTTTGATCTTTTCTAATGTGATTCTAAAAATAGTGTGTTATGATTGTCATTTATTATATTTCTTTGATTGCTAGTAGGATATAAGCATGCAATTTTATAGGAAACAATAAAATGAATGCTTTTAGTGTGATACTCAGGGCTTATCTGGATAACATATTTAAGTGACACAAAGTGGCAAAGTTAGTGTTCAGCATTCTGTAAGATCAAATGGGATGTGTGGCAAAAATTAAAGATCCCATGTCAACAGCCTGACTCCATGCTTATTTCACATAAAACTGGCAACAGAATGAGAGGTGCTGGGAGCCAACTGAAGCAAGGAAACACTTTGTGGGCCAGTGTTGTATTTCAACTGTGAGAATTTTTGGCTTTGGGTTCTCCGGTGTTTTGACTTTCTATTTGACAAGACAGCTAGACAAACTCTTTAATTCCCCTCTTTAAAAAACAAAACAAAACAAAACAAAACAAAAAAACTGGCATCAACCAAATTTGGAGTTAATTTTGCAATTGGACTTAATTTTGAAAAATTATTATGTCTCCTCTGCCTAACTCAGTAGTTCTCAACCCCAGACTGAACATTCGACCCACCTGTGGGGCTTTTCCAACAATTTAGTCTGCTCACCCTCTCTGTTTCCTTTGTTAATAAATGCAGATCCAGTCACTTGTTGCTTTCAGAGTCCAATTAGCAACAGCAAGGTGTGGTGGAAAGAGAGTGACTTTATTTCAGTGCAAGCAGAGGGGAAGTAGCACAGACTCCTTCCTTGAATATACCACTTTGCCTTAGGGTAGAAAGCCAGGAATTTTTTTTTAATATATATGTCTTATTGCGTTTTAGATTTTGGGGTACATGTGAAAAACATGCAAGATTGTTGCATAGGTACATACATGGCAATGTGGTTTGCTGCCTTCCTCCCCATCACCTGTGTCTGGCATTTCTCCCCATGTTATTCCTAAGGGAGCATGTATGCACGAACAGCATGCCAGGGGAGGGGGCAAAGAGGTGAGGGGTCTATGTGACTTGCTTCCAATGTCTTATCTATCAGGTGGTCTGGCTGGTGTCATAGCAGGCAGAACTAGGCTGCAAACTGAACCAATTTCCTGGTGGGCCAGAGTTCCAGAGGCACCGGGTTTGCTTCAAGTTTCAGTCTCTGGAACCTCTAAGCATGCAGTTAAGCTTGTCATATAGGGAGTATCTAGTGGAGAGAAGGTAAAGGTTAAAATTGCATTCCTGAAGAGCTAAGTAGGAGGTGGGGGGAGGGGGAAAAATATTTAATTCCCTTTTAAAAATTGGGTACTGTTATACCCTCAAGCCAAATAAATGAAAATCTCTGGACGGTGGGACGTGGGCATGGTTGTGTTTTATTGAAAGCTCCGTAATACAACTCTACCTTGCATCCAGGCTAGAGAACCACTGCAGTAATTTATTTCCATCCTTCATTATCACAGGAGCCACTTCTCTTCACATATTCCCCCTCCCTGTGTACACATGTCTTTTCTCTAGCCAGTTCTAAGCTGGATTTCATCGTGAAGAATCAAAACAACAATATGAGGGAACACCATATAGGTTTCTTACATAGGCATTCACACCTCATTGTGATAAATATCAAAAGGATGCCTTCTTGTTTAATAAGTACTACATCTCATAAGGGACAGGTCAGTGTGTTCTATGCATAAATTCAATTTCAAATATGTATTAGCTCCAACGAAGAAATCATTCACTTGGCTGCAGGTATGTGAGTCTAAAGGTTCATCCAGAGGACTGGGAATGGATAGTGGTGGGGGAAGCAGCTGCAGGCCTGGAGAAAGCATCCTGTGAGGAGCTCTGTCCTGACCTCTGGCAACTGGTCCACAGTCTCAGGTCTATCTCCTTTGTTTTCTTACTGACACCTAGGCTATAAAAATCCACAATCCTGCTAGCTAGTCTGACCCCTGGCTCCCACTCTCCAATCTATTTCTCCTCAAGTTGGCTGTGATGTAGGACTCTCTAGCTTCCCTCTAGACTCTCAGCACTCATTTAAAATGTTTATCTTTCCCCCATGGTTCTTAGCAGAAAAGAGCATCCACAAGCCAGAAAGGAAGTCTGCTCCCTAGCAACAACAGTCTACTTTTCCTATGGTCTTCTCCAGTTCCCTCTTTGGAAGGCTTCCCCCTTTTCTAGAACAGTGGCCAAGAGACAAAAGAGTATTTGATACACAAAGCCAATGTTTAGTATTCAAATAAAGCTAACCCAGAAGAAAAGTTCCTCTCAGCACTTTAAAAATCTTCAACTCCTTTCTATTTCAATACTTGTGGCTCTGCTTCCACTTGCTGCTGGGGGAAATGGGAATGTGGTGTAAAGAAAGTGAAATGGTGATCAAATACCTGCAGGGACTCAGGAGAATTTAGCAAGTTCATATGTCTCCCTGAGCTTTAACGCTTCAGTGTCCTCATTGGTAAAGTCCATAATAATTGCTATATTGTTGGTTCTGTCCAGTTGCATATGAGATGATATATGGGAATATAATTTGAAAATAGTGAGGTGATAAACTCAATTTATAACAATAAAATGCACACAACTGAAGTTCAGTACATTTGAACAAATATATACAACTGTATAAATAATACCTAAAGCAAGATACAAAAGCTTGTCTGTGGAAAATTCCCACTTGCCCTTTTCCAGTTAATTCATGTTGTACCTTTGCCAACCACCACAGGCAACCACTATTCTGATTTCTAGGGCCATTGACTCTTTTCTTTTGAATTTTATTTAAATGCGATTATATAGTATGTATTCTTTGTATTTGGCTTTTTCTCCAATGTGATGTTGGTGAGATACATCCATGTTTGGTGTACCATTTCTTTTATCGCTGATGAGTATTTCATGGTATGAATGTATCATGCTTTGTTTATACAGATTCCTGTTAATATCTGGGTTAATTTCAGTTTTAGCTGTTATGGGTAAATTTACCATGAATATTATTGTACTTGTTATTTTGCTGATATATCCTTTTTTTTGAATATGCATTTTTCTTGAGTATATACTCAAAGTGGAGTATATACTGCTGGGTCATACGGTAGGTGTTCATCTTTGTAAGAAGCTGCTAAACTGATTTCCAAAATAGTTATATGAGAATTCAGGTTGCTCCACATTCTTGCCAATCTCTTTGATTTCTTTTATTACAACCATTCTAGTGAATTTTAATATAATTTTAATTTGTATTTTCCTAATACTAATTGTCTTTCCATATGCCTGTTGGTCATTTGTATATATTCTTCGGCGAAGTGTTAAATTTTTTGCTTATTTTATAAAATAGATTATTACTGATTTGTAGGAGATCTTCATGTATTTTGAATACAACTCTGTTATGAGATACATGCATTGTGAATATTTCTTCATACTATGGCTTGCTTTTTCATTTTTTAAAATTATTTTCTTTTGAGTAGGAAACATTTGAAATTTTGACAAAATCTAATTTATGTTTTCCTTTATGGTTGGTGATTTTCGTGTCTTATATCAGAAATATTTGCTTAACCATGGCCACAGAAAATATTTCCCTAGGTTTTCTATTTCACCGCTGCTCAAAAACTTGATGTTTTGCTTTGGTATGGGTTTCTCCAGATTTCCTCCTCTTGATGTTCATTGAAACTCTTGTATTTATGAGTTTTTACCTTTCATCAAAATTGACGGATTTCAGCTGTTTCTTCAGCTTTTCTGCCATCTCTCATTTTCTAGGACAATTATACATGTTAGGCAGCCTGATGTTGTCTCACAATTCACTGATAATTCTGTTCCTTATTTTCTTCAGTCTTTTTCACTTTCCAAGTTTCATTTTATATACTTTCTATTGCTATATCTTCCAGCTCACTAAATTCTTCTTCTTCAATATTTAATCTTCTGTAAATGCCATTCATTGTACTTTTTCTCAGACATTGTATTTTTTATATTTAGAGGTTAAAATTGGTCTGTAAAAAGTATCTTCCTTGTCTTTTCTCCTCATGCTCAAGTTTTTCCTGTGTTGGAATATATCCATAATCACTCTTTCAATGTTCTTTTCAAAAATTCTACCAATTGCATCATTTCTGAGTTCATTTTTGTTGACTGATTTTTATCCTGGTTATGGGTTTTGTTTTTCCACTTCTTTGCATGCTTACAAATTTTGAATTTTACATTGTAAGGTTGTTAGCTTTTTTGGTATTTTTGAAAATATTTTTCACCCCAGGACAGAATTAAGCTTGCCTGAAGCTAATTTGATCGCTGTGAGGGTTGTTTGAAGATGTCAGGTAGATGTACAACAGCCTTTAGTCTAGGTCTTTCCTACATGCTTTTTGTGTTAGGAGGCCTTCTACTTTGTCTTGGGGAAACAAAGTTTTTCCTTTTCAAAGTTCACTTTCTGAATGAACTCCAGGATTTTCATTTCCGCTCCTTTCTGGTAGTCCTTTCTCCAGCTTTACTAGTTTCCTCATATTAAGTCCTCTGATCAGTATTCCACCAAACACTTGACAAGAGTCCTCTCTGAAGTTACCTACTTTTCAGTATTTCTCCTCACCAATTGTACCTTTCTTGAGAGCTTCACAGAAATTCCAACTGTCTTCTTAAAGATCTTCCACCTAACTTTCAACTCAGTGAAACTTATGGGCTCTGTCTAGGAATTACAATACATATCCTCACTATATCACAGGCTGCCTTGTATTAATATTATACCACTTCATTTATAATACAAAAACCTTATGAAAATATAATTCTATTCCCCAAGTTTTTGTGCTATCATGGTCATATTTTAATCTCTACATGTGATATAAACCCTTTATAACTGTCAAATATCTATTAAAGAAATTTAAATAAGTTTTACATTATGTACTTACTATTTCTAGCACTCTTTATTTTTTCCCTATATTTTCAAATTTTCATGTGATACCATTTTCTTCCAGCGTAAGATTTCCCATAACATTTCTTCTAGAGGGAGTCTTCTGTAAATCAATTCTTTTTGACTTCTTTTAACAGAAAATGCCTTCATTTTGTCTTCATTGTGAAGAATATTGTATTTATGGATATATGCAATCCTAGGTAGATACTGTTTTTTACATTAAAAATTTATTTCATTATTTTCCTGCTTCTACACCCCTGGTAAGTTGGCTTCCTTTCTTATCATTGGGCCCCCCTTTAAAATGTATCCTTTTCCTCTCTCAGGCTACTGTTTAGATTTCTTCATTATTTTTTCTCTGCAAACATTGTACTATATTGTGAAATAAGTGTAATTTTCTTTGTATTTATCTGGCTTGGGTTTTGCTGATCTTATGTCTGTGGGCTAATTTTTTACCCACCAAAATTGGGGAAAAAAAATAACATTTATTTCTTCAGTTTCTTTTTCTATAATTATATTTCAATTTTTTTTTCTTTTGAGTTTGTGCTGACCAGTAATAGTTCTTCCAAGAATTGAGTTGAACTTATTTTGGGCTAAAGTTTAAATTAGCCTTAATTATCCTTTGGTTAACATAACCCACAACTCCCATATTTCTTGATGATGAAAGATTGAGCTTCTTGATATTGCCAACATTTGAATTAGGAAGGGATTGGGTCACTGTATGTAAGAATAGTCTCTTTACCAATTCCATTCTCTACTTTCTGTTTCTTGACATAATTTGGGGGGTATAGGAAGACTTGTCAGGATAAAAAATTATTTTTGCATTTTTGGCTTTTTCACATTTTAATATGTTCTATTGGCCCACAAAATTTTCTTTTAAGTGTTACGTACTTTTAAAACACTATAAAAAAAATAGGTACAATGTTGTAAAGCAGATCTCTAGAGTTTATTCATCTTAACTTAATCTTTATGCCGGTTAATTAGTAACTCCCCATTTGTCCCTCCACCCAACCCATGACAACTTCCATTCTACTCTTTGATTCTATGAATTTGACTGTCTTAGAACCCTCACAGAAGTGTAATCATACAGTATTTGTCTTTCTGTAACTGACTTATTTCACTTAGCATAATGTCCTCCAGGTTCATCCCTGTTGTCACATATTGTAGAATTTCCTTCTTTTTAAAGGATGATTACTATTTCACTGTTTGTATATACCACATTTTCTTCATCAATTTACCTTTAGATGGATATTTAGGTTGTTTTTATATCTTGGCTGTTATGAATAGTGCTGCAATGAACATGGTTGTGCTATTATCTCTCCAAGATCCTGATTTCATTCTTTTGGATAACTACTCAGAAGTGGAATTGCTCAATAATATATATGGTAGTTCTATTTTTAATTTCTTGAAGAACCTTGTACTGTTTTTCATGGTGGCTGCATCATTTTGTATTCCCACTAACAGTGTGTGAGAGTTCTGATTTCTCCCAATCTTTACCAACATTTGTTGTCTTTTCTTTCTTTCTCTTTTTTGTTTTTGATAATAGCTATCCTAGCGGGTATGAGGTGATATCTCATTGTGGTTTTGATTTTCATTTCCCTGAAAACTAGTGATTTTGAACATTTATTTTTTCTTATTCATGTTGGCTATTTGTATGTCTTCTTTGGAGAAATGTATATTCAGGTTCTTAGCCTGTTTTAAAATTGGGTTATTTGCTATGGAGTTGAAGGAGTTCCTTATATATTTTTGAGACTAACCACTTATTACATATATGGTTTGCAAATATTTTATCCCATTCTCTAGTTTGCCTTTTCACTCTGTTGATTGTGTTCTTTGCTGTGCAGAAGCTTTTTAGTTTAATTTAGTCCCACTGTTAATTTTTGCTTCTGTCACCTGTGCTTTTGGTGTCATATTCATGAAATCATTGACAAGAATAACTCCATGAAGTATTTCCTCTGTTTTCTTCTAGAGTTTTACAGTTTCGCATCATTTTGAGTTGATTTTTGTGTATGGTATAAGGTAAGAGTACAATTTTATTATTTTGCATGTGAATATCCAGCTTTTCCAACATCATTTGTTGAAGAGACAATCCTTTTCCCATTGGGTGTTCTTAGCATTCTGACTCACATTGTTTTCAAAGCTTCCTATTTTTTAGGTCCCTTGAGGTATCTATTGTTTTATGTCTTTACCCATCTTCATCCAATCTGTTGTTTATTTTAGGTATAAATGCTGCCGTGACTCTTAGCTTGATTAGGAAGGCTTTCTTCTCCTGAAATTTAGTTTATCATGTCTTCCTTTCATCTACCCTACTTTACAACCCCATAGAGAAGTATGAGCTTTTATTTAATCTTTTTTCTTGTTTATATCATGAGAGTGAAATATATTTGCATTATTTTATGACATCACTAGAAGCAGAAGCCTAATGAAATACATTTAATTTACTCCTATTATTTCCAAGAATTCATCCAATTTTGGCTTCCTACCTTTGAAGTCACTGGTAGACTTCAAAAAGGATAGAAAAATTATAAGGAAATCCTGAATGCCTAATACTTCCACTAAGAGGATGTTGCCTTTTCCCAATTAAGTTTGGACATTTTTTAAGTATAAAGAGATAAAAAAAATTAATCTGTACGACCATCTCATTATATAAAAGTTATACTCTGGAACTGTTTAGCTCTAATTTGCTTTTCCATAAGCCTTAATATTCACTGACGTATTTTACTTTCGATCCACTGTAGCATGCTCTGGTGTAACCGGGGGAGTGTACCCAGCTCCCAGAGCGCATAGGTTCTTGGACTCTGTAACCCCGCCGTGGGTTTACCCTTTGGATAAAATCGTGGACCCAAAGAATTTGCGGAAAAACGATTTATATGTGTGTGTGTGTGTGTGTGTGTGTGTGTGTGAGAGAGAGAGAGAGAGAGAGAGAGAGGAGAGGAGGGGAGGGGAGAGAGAGAGAGAGAGAGAGAGAGAGAGAAAGAGAGAAAGAAAACACGAAACAAACAGCTCCCATGCTGTTGTGGGAGGGGAAGCGAGTGGGAAATCGGTTCAGGTAGGAGCAGCTGAAGTTTTAACTCTTGAGTTATTCCCCCCCCCATTCATGTTTTCATCCAATGAGAGGAGTTCTAAACTTCCTCTGGAGTGACTGATCTTTGACTCTGACACTGGATTAGCTACTGATGCGGGGGGGTGGGGGTGGGGGGGTTTGGAACAAAAGAGCCCACCTGGCTTTCCCTACCTACCTGGCCCACGGGGAAAACCAGACAATGAATTTTACATTTGAAACCCTTCTGGTCTCTGGATGGAGGCGTGAAGCCAGGAAATTCCTGCATTTGAAACCCCTCTCCTACGGGACTGGGAAGAGAAGTTTCTTTACCACAGTCTCTCACTGGGATCTTTTAGATCGTCACTTTCTTAAGACAACTCATTTTGGTATTCATAGAATCAATCCGTCACATTTTATATTATTTCCTTTTGTCAGTTGTGAGGACAATCCCAAAGGTTCAACTGAAGTGCATTCAATTGTTTAAATTGCTAAGCCATTTCCCTTCTTTCTAAGCTAATATTCTGAGAGAAAATAAAATTACCGTTCTGATGGAGACTACAGAACCAATCAAACCAATAAGAGTAAGAACTGGTTTTTACTCAGGTCACTTGTTAGGACCTAGGAAGCAAAATAGTCAATTTGTTTTCCTGGTTATTGATGTTCCTGTTCTCTGGCCTCCTTTATCCGGTCAATAAACACTGAGCCCTCTTTTCAGACCCTATTCTCATTAGAGGTAGAGAAAACTAACAAAGAGTAAGACACAATCCCTGCCTTGAATGTGTCCACCATTGACTGGGTAGCTGACAAGAAGTTAAGTAATTAAAATACTCAATGCCAAATTCCAAACACTTGGTCTTCTTAGAAGGTAGAACATTAATACAGGCAGGCATGAGTAACAATTCTGGCAGAGTAGACGGGACCGGTCTTAGGTATACAGAGACTTCCTATCAAAGTGAAAAGCAACAGACTGCCAAAGACTCACATTCTCACTATGCCCTCAAACACTGAGTCAGAATCATCTCAGCCTGTGACCCATCTCATAATTCGCTTTGTTTGAAGCTTCCTGTTTGGGAAGAAGGGGAAGGAACATTACCAGTTTTCTGAGCAGGGTCTATGTCTGCTTTGGTTTGCACGGCACTTGGGCTTAGGGGACTAACTGAATCACTTCACCTAGATTTTTGCAAAACTTCACCAAAATACAAGATAAACCACGATGCTCCAGAAGGCTCATCAAATAAAATGTTTTGTTACTTTAATTTTCTGGATAGACGAACTTGTTTCACGTGTCCATTCTCGATAGCTAAAAAATCCATTCAATTACATTGGTTTGTTTCCTCAGCAAACACAACTGACAACAAATACAAGAACAGAATTCTAAATACTAATTGTAATAACCAAATTTTTTCAGACTTTAATGTTAATACAGGTCCCTTGAGTACCTTGTTAAAATGTACTTTATGATTTAGTAGGTTTTGGGTATGGCCTAATATTCTGAATTTCTGACAAGATCCCGCAAGCTGTTGATACTGCTGGTTCAGTTGCCACCTTTGAGTAGCAAAGTAATAAATGCTTCCTTGATGACAGAGTCCTGGAAGTCCTGGAATGTCATTTTTGTGGGTACATCTGTATTTATCATTTCATCTCATCATTTATCACTATTCTTGTGCATTTATAGCCTTCAAATGCCAAAGGTGAAGGGAACCTTGAGAAATAAGATTAAAAGTTGTAGGTTCTGGTAGGTTGCTTTTATTAATGGGCCCCATTCTTTTATCCCCATATATTTGAACACTTCACTGTGTAGCTTCCTGTGCCTCCTGTATCAGCCATATGACTTGCTTTGCTTAATGGAATATTAGCAGATAGGACACAAGCAGTGGCTTGAAGAATGCTTGTGTGCTTGGGTTTGCCCTCGCTTACTGCTCTGTTCCTCACTTCAGCCTTTTGAAGAATGAGAAAGACACAGGGCTTTATCACCTAGCTGCCCTAGACAACAGTCAGCAGACGGCCAAAGATGCAAGTGAGCCCAGTCAACACTGTGAACCCAACCCTGCCCAAACTGTTGACTTGCGAATTCATAAGCTAAATAAATACCTATTGTTTTAAGGCCATGGTGTTTTTGGAATGATTCACTACATAGAACTATTGAGGCAACAGATAGTGAATTATATTTTTTTGATGGAGGAAGGATTTGCATAAAGGCGGGCATAGGAGTACCAAAAAGACCCTTATCCAATATATTTTTTTCTCCCAACACCCTAGAGCCTTTTTTTTTTCCTTTCCAGTTACTGCTTTTGTCTGCCTGAACTTGGTTGCCAAACTTCATCTAGAGTCAGGAAAATAAATGTGTTTAAATCCTAGTTGTGGGATTTATTAACTCTGGGTCATTGAACCTCTCTAGTTTCAATGTCATCAGTAGTACTACCTATTGTATAGGGCTATTGTGAGAAGTGAACTCAGAAAATGTGAAGTGGTTGGTTAGCATGGTGCCTCACCCATAGTAAATGTACAATACATGGTAGGCACTAAGAAAAGATTGGCCATAACAATTAAGGTTTTAGTAAAACAAGGTTGAATGCTAGTTATACCTTCCTAGTAAAGGCTAGCTGCTAGATAATTAATTTAGAAGGCAAATATAGTACACTTATTAAAGACTATTATGAGCCAATATTTTGTGGATATCAGGGAAGAGGAGAAAGTATACAATGAAATTGCTCCATTTTACCTTTCTGAGACTTAAGACAAAAATAGACATAGATTTTTGTGACACATAGTAGAATGTATTTTTTAATAACAAAACCACAAATACAAGAGCAACAGAGCTTGCTATCAATTTAATGTCAATTTTGGCCAATTTAATCTGGCTTGGTCTCTGGTATTTAATTGCTCAGTAAACTATCTCTGCATTAAACTTTGTGAAAAAACTATTTTAATTTTACCTTAATTTCATGTTACGGTTTTTTTTCTTTCTTTTTTTTTTTTAAATCAGATGACAGTATTCTTAAAGGTAATGTTTAAGAAGCTTTATTTTAACTGGATTGTGTTTCTGCCAGAATATGATATTCAAATAGTTGCATAACATCTCTGAAGGACCAAAATATCTTTCTTTTATGGGTAACAATTTTATTTGTAATGTTGATTCCATAGACTCATTCAGTCTGGGCGAATAAGTCTTTCTCTGAAGAATCTTAAATATTCTCTAAAAGTTAATTCTATATGTAAAATTCTACTCTTGGCAGCTGCATCAATTTTACCATAACTATTTTCCTTAAATTGAGCCATGTCTTATTTTAGCCAAAAAACAGAACAATTCTCTATTGAAAATGCCATTTTGGAAGATTGTTTAACTTGGTAAGTAAGATAGACTTCCAGGGATTTTGGTTAGTAGTGAGGAAAGCAGAATGATTTAAATGACTCCCACTTTATATTATTAGAATCAATTTTCCCGTGTGCCCCTTCTATCCTGTGACCTTTATTTCTGCTTTCTTATTTTGCAGACAGTTGGATACTACTATACATTTCATAGTTTGGAAAAGACAATTACTTCTCTGTTTTTCCCTCAATAATAAATAAAAGAACCTTAGAAAGGACACAAATTACTTTTAGGAATAGTAAAAGAGAGAACGTGTTCTTTATAATTAAAATTATGGAGAGCTCTGTCTTGAATTGATTCTGTTGATATATATGGGAGTTTCTAGAACAATAAAGATTATTGTTCTAAGAAAGATTATTGTTCTAAGAAAGATTATTGTCCAAGAAAGATGGAAAGCAGTTTGTCTGATGTTTCATTTATTGTTTTCTCTTTAGGACAACTCATTAAGATACTAAGATCCTGGAGGGATCAGAAACAGGAGAGGTGTATGTGTGACTTGACTTGAATGACGTACGCCTAGACTTTTCAAGCTCATAAGTTGGGCACTTAGTCGCTATGCTGCTGGTTATGTCAGCATTGTCTGCAGTATGGAAAATGAGAGTCTTCTCTTGGGTGTTAGGTTTGGGTAGACAAAGAAGAAAACATAATGAGTTTGGACTATATATATTGCTCTAAGCAGTACATAAAGAACAATGTTCTGGGAGGGCAAGCGACAATAATTTATGGATTGTAAAATGCAAATATGGAGAAAGGATTTTTCTGTTAAACTTTAATCTTGAAGGGTTCTTAAAACCTTTAAAAAATATGTGGCTTTCTACAGTCTTGAGCAAGAATGACAAATAGCCTAATTGTCAATATACTATGTACAAAAGGAAAATGGGGCATAAATAGTTGCAACTTAATAAGAAACATGATGGAAACAAAATGAAACTTCATATAGAAAAAGAAGCTGCAAAGTAGAATGCTGTTTTCTTAGCTTGAGCTAAAGCTATATCAAACAGCTATTAATAATTAATTTTTATAAAATAGATATAGGCCTTTCATGTGACTCACTTTAAACATAAGATGCTGTTTTTTAGAGAGATAGCTATAGCACTGAAAATAGTTTCAGTTTATAAAAATAAAAGTTCAAAAAGCTTCAAAGTTTTTCTTAACTTTCTCTTTTGGCTTTTTACATATTTGTTGAAATATGTTGAGAGTGCATAGATATTAAAGGAGTATTTCTTCTATTTCTAGTTTTCTACTTATGGAACCCAAAATTCTAATAGTCTAGGTGCGTTAATTCTCATAATTACAAATTTCATTATGCTTGATGACTAAACTTTTGGCAAACATAGGAATTCTGATCTCTTAAGAATCAGAGAGGCCGGGCACAGTGGCTCCTCCCAGGACTTTGGGAGGCCAAGGCAGGTGGATCACTTGAGCCCAGGAGTTTGAGATCAGCTTGGGCAACATAGCAAAACCCTGTCTCTATGAGAAAATTAAAAAAAAAAAAATAGCTCAATTTGGTAGCATATGCCTGTAGTCCAAGCTCCTTGGGAAGCTGAGGTGGGAGGATTGCTTGAGCCCAGGAGACCGAGGATGCAGTGAGCTGTGGATACGTCACTGCTCCCCAGCCAGATTTACAGAGTGAGACCCTGTCTCAAAAAATAAAAATAAAGAATCAGACATATGCATCCTATAAAAGAAAAAGTATGAAGATGTAAATAATAAAGCCTTAGGCTGCTGCATTTATAAGCGTCCTGGCATCTATCACAGTGGAACAGTCTACAGATAACAGATATCCAGAAACAGAAAAAGTTTCAGTGGAGGTCAAATGGAAAAAGAAGTCATTCTTAAAATCAAAGTAAATGGCAGTGGCATTTCCCCAAATATATTGTAGGAAGCAATATCCTTAGTAATAGACTTAACGAGGACTTTACTCTTCAAAGTCTGAACTTTGATCAATTCCAGAGAGACTTGGAATTTTCTCTATTTGATGATAAGGGAAAAGAAACATGAGTGTAGTTGTTTGAGTGCAAAGCAGATGGGACAAGAGCAAGTGGGACACTGAAAGATCAAATCAGAAAGATACAAACAGAAGGAGGCATAGGGCATCAAAAATATTCCCCTAGCTTCATTTAATCATTCAATGAATAGGGATGGAGAGAGAGAGTTAATGATGGAACAACACTTTGGAATGATTCTTGTTTGCTGTATTCCTCTGTATTTCTGTTAGATGTATACCAAGATGCCTAAGACAGTTCTGCATTTCAGAATGTAAGTGTAACCATTCTCACTACAGTTCTTTTGTCTTCTTACAGTCATGCATTAAGGAACTTTAGGCATTGTTGTGGATCTGTATCTGAACCAGCTGGATCCCAACTAGAATGATTCTGGTAGCTTAAATACATAGCATCTCTTCTACCATGTTAACATACTAAGACTCCTATCTGGAAGTGATAGAGCCATCCCTCCATATTCATGGGAAATTGGTTCCAGGACCCCCACCAGCAATACCAAAATGCCTGAGCGTTCAGATCTGTTACATAAAATGGCATGCTATTTGTACATAACCTATGCACATGGCTTTATATACTTTAAGTCATCTGTAGATTACTTATAATACCTAATACAATGTAAATGGTATGCAAATAGCTGTTATGCTGCATTTTTTTTTTTTTTGTACTTTAAGTTCTGAGGTACATGTGCTGATCTTGCAGGATTGTTGCATATTGACACATGTGCCATGGTAGTTTGCTGTCTCCATCCCCCCGTCACCTACATCAGGCATTTCTCCCAGTGTTATCCCTCCCCAACCTCCCCGCCCTCTGCTGTCCCTCCCCTAGCCCCAACCCCCAATAGACCTCAGTTTGTGATGTTCCCCTCCCTGTGCCCAAGTGTTCTCACTGTTCAACACCCGCCTATGAGTGAGAACATGTGGTGTTTGGTTTTCTGTTCCTGTGTCAGTTTGCTGAGAATGATGGTTTCCAGATTCATCCATGTCCCTACAAAGGAAACGAACTAAACATTTTTCATGGCTGCATAGTATTCCATGGTATATATGTGCCCCATTTTCCTTGTACAGTCTATCATTGATGGGCATTTGGGTTGATTCCAGGTCTTTGCTATTTGTGTTGATTCCAGGTCTTTGCTATTGTAAACAGTGCCACAATGAACATACATGTGCATGTGTCTTTATAGTAGAATGATTTATAATCCTTTGGGTATATACCCAGTAATGGGATTGCTGGGTCAAATGGAATTTCTATTTCTAGGTCCTTCAGGAATTGCCACACTGTCTTCCACAATGGTTGAACTGATTTACATTCCCACCCACAGTGTAAAAATGTTCCCTTTTCTTGACGTCGTCTTCAGCATCTGTTGTCTCCAGGTTTTTTAATGAGCGCCGTTCTAAGTGGTATGAGATGATATCTCAATGTTTTTTTAATTTGCATTTCTCTAATGACCAGTGATGATGAGCACTTTTTTTTCTGTTTGTTGACCTCATATATGTCTTGTTTTCAAAAGTGTCTGTTCATATCCTTCACCCACTTTTAAATGGGTTTGTTTGTTTTTTTCTTGTAAATCTGTTTTAGTTCTTTGTAGATTCTGGATATTACTATATTGTTTTTAATACAGATTTTTTTCAAATACTTTTGATTCAAGATTGGTTGAATCCATGGATGTGGAAACCATGGATATGAAGGGCCGTCTGTATACACATTATACACATAGTTTGAGAGAGATAACATTTTGACTTCCGAAATGAGAGCAAATGCTGTGCTTCTGGTTGTAAGATATTTAGTTTCATATTATCACAAAAGGAATTAAAGTAACTTGCCTGTTTATACTACTTTACAAGTTATAAGCACTTTGATATTTATTATCACAGTTTATTCTATCCTTGTGGGGTAAGATATTTTTACAGATTAGAAATGAGATTAAAGTAATTTAACTTACCCAGGTCATGCCTCCAGTCAAAAGACCTATATTTAAAATGTTGTCTCTTTAACTCGTACTCTCCTATAACCTTGCCATTCTTCCCAACATAGACTACTAGAGAACAGTTTCTATATTAAACCAAAGTTTTTCTTAGTAATGCTCTTTTTATAGACCACTTACCAGAATTTTTCTTTCTCATAGCATAGCAATATTTGTTTAACCACACTCTTACTTTATACATTAGTCACTTTTAAAAAATAGAAGTCCTTTTGTAAGAATATTTTCCTCTTTCTGTTGTTTAATTAAAAAGCAATAAATAAGTATGCTATTCTTTTAGGAAAATGCAAATGTATATTCTTCAGTACGAAATAGTTGTTCAAAATTTTCAGTTGCTGGCTTCCAATCTGAAAATGGTAAAACAGTATATTCACTTTATGAAAAAGGGATTACAAAGCCCTTAATAAAGTGAATGATGTATAAACAAAAGGCTCTTGTAAGTACGAAGTGAATAGACTTGCAAAAACTGTGTCTTTCCAGTGACAGAAAAGAAAGTTGATACGTTTGAACTCTGTCATTCCTCTCGAAGATTCATTAAGTGTAATCTAACAAATTTTCCAAGGTGATCTTGAGTATGAACAAAAGGCTAGCCTGTATCGGGAAAAAGGCAGCTATTTTTGTTTTGTTTTGTTTTGTCAGAATAACTTTTTGTTTGGTTTCTCCGTAACATTTACTAAAGTTAAGATAAATACTGTTGTTTTTCCAAAGCTACAGTCAATCATTTCAAACTCTCTGTGTTTAAAGGGCTGTTGTAGGCAAAAATAATCATTGACCAAATTGTGAAATGATGGAGCTGATGGAGTAAAAGAAATGGCATATCATCCAATCTGTGCTTCACTTTTATTATTTTTTCCTCACTCTGTTTACTTTTGAGATCCCTAAATCTGAAACCCCAGAACCAATTCCTGTTTTCTAGCCCCAGATTTTCAGTTTGCTGATTATATAAGAATATCAAACACTTTCTATTGTTTAGTTAGAAAACTACAAAGTAGTACATTATTCTTTTAAGAAAATGCAATTGCATATTCTGAAATAGAAAATACCTGTTTGTTCACTCAGAGACTCACCATCCTTGGGCAGAAAGAGTGTAAGTTTCTATTGCTTTAGTTGACAGCAAAAGGTGTCACTTTCTTCATGGCTCTATATCTCAAGTTGGCGTAACTATTTGTTTTATGGATGGAAGTTGGGGAGGGTGGAATTCTAGGTTATTTGTGTGAAGACAATGGTCTTTTCAGCCAGATTTCCCTTGTCAAAATTACAGCAAGATCACAGTGTGTGTCAAATTTCCCCATCAGAACTGGACAGGAAAAGCACATGACTGTGGCAAGATCAGATAGCAACTTGACACATCTGCACTCATGAAGTGTCAAGTTGAAAAGCCACTAAAAAAAATGTTGGTTGCCTCAAGAAAACAGTCAAGCAAAGGGCGAAAAGGACAAATGAGATGAAAAATATGATCGATCAAATGTTCTTCCCTCAAAGCAGGAAGGTTGTAAAAACAAGAGACCAGCCTTAGCCCTAGCTGTTTTAACTAAGGGTGATTTCAGAAATAAAAGAGCCAGTGCAAAACAAAGTGGACACAGATCATATTAAATTTTCTCCTTTTCAGCATAAAATAAGGACTTTTTCAAACCAGTTATTCACAAGCATAGATGAAACTTGGTGATTTGAATGTATCAAAATTATGGCATGGCTATTTTCCTCTGCACCCAAATGCTTCTTGATTATTCTGAGAGTAGAGGTCTTTTAGTGGCCACCCAGAAAGTAAATGACCCAAAGACTTCTGCACATCATGGAACAACAGCATCTGACAGAGCGAAGGTGAACCAGACTCCGGGATGGGAGTGATAATGATGAGCCCAGCTGTACTGTTCCCCCAGATGTGTGTGTTTGCATGTGGCTCTTGCTCAAGAGCTCCAGCTCAGTGAGGAGTTCAGTTCCTAATATGCTTTTCTCTGTCTGCAAAGAGAAATGTAGTTGGAAATGCTAACCCATAAAGAAACTGCTGTTCTTTGAGATGGTGGAATACTGAAGCCTGGGACTCCCCTTTTCCAGGATCTTTCACTCTGAATATTCTTCATTTCTTCAAGCAATGCTGGGTGGTAGTGGTGCCTAGTCTCTGCAAATCAGCCCTTATATAAAGTGTTCCATCTAAAAGTGCAGCAGCAAATAAATCATTGGCGGGCAAGGACTCTCTTCTGCATTAAATATCCAGTGTGTGGCCTGTAGTAGGTTCACAGGAGATGTTTCTGGGCGAATAAAATATAGCTTACTTTTGCCATATTGAAGACTTTTACAAATAGGTGTTAATATTCTCATCTGTAGTAGTTTTCTGCAGGTTTCAGTAGGATCATGACTGCTAAAACAGCCACTACTAAAACATCCTCCACACTGATAAACAGTGAGTGGAATGACAGCTGCAAATCTTTGCATATCCAGTTTTGAAGACAACATAAAATGAGTTTCTTTTCCCATTGTCAATATGGATTTGTAATATGGTTCTATGAAATGTCTCATAGGGATTAAACTAAGTAGAAGAGGTGGGAAATCACTCTGGTTTGATAGGATTTGTACTGCCATCTCATGAGGTTAGTAGTTGTATTTATGCCTTACGTGCTAGAAAGAGATGCTAATGATTGCATAGGATACCAGTGAGATAGCTTCCAAAGCAATTAAAAGATTTTAAAGCCTCTGTTGTGTGTAAGGCCCTAAGAGGAGGGAAAGGGAACTCAAAGAAATTTAGTATGTATCTCAGCCCTCAAGAGGCATAAATTCGAGTTGAAGAGCAAAGGCATGTGCACATCTGTGTGGCTTCCTCCCTCATTTCATACAGATCTCCCTCAATTGTCACCTTATTAGAAACCCCTTCCCCCAGCGCTCTTCCCTCACCATCGTGTAGCTTCGGCCCATTTTACATTACTTTATAGTACTCGTCACAATCAGAGATAGCATTTATTTATTTGTTTTCTGATTTACTATCTCCTCCCACTAGATCGTAAGCTCAGGAATGATAAAGAACTTTGTCTATTTTGCTCATTGCTCTGTGTCTAGTGCCCTGGCACTGGTCCCTAATAAACAGTTATTGTTGAGTGGGCAATCAATATCAGGTAGCCTGTAATTTCCTCATCTACTTGACACTAAATAATCTTTGAGTCCTTCAATGGTAATTTCCTCATCTACTTGACACTAGATAATCTTTATGTCGTTCTATGGTCAAGGACACATGTCTAGCCAATGTGTAAAATAAGAATTAAAAGAAGTAACTTGTTCTTATCTTATCTTGAAAATAAATGTGGGGCCCAGTAGATTTCATCTCTTTCAAAACATTTATTGAGACTTCTTAGTTTCAGCCAGGCTTTCTGTTTTCTTTTTTAGATCTGTTTTTTTCTGCTAGAGTCAGTTCTCATTACTGCCACTGTAACTGGAGTGGCAATTGTACAGATGGGCCTCACAAATGTCTGATGGCATTTTGTGGTATATAGAATCTTACACTCACAGAAATAATCTTTTTATAGATGTTACAGTCTTGGGCAATGAAGACACACAAATTGAATTGATTACTTGAGGGGGATTAAAGAATCAATACATAACTGCTTAATGTCTCCCAGACTCTGAATTACAGAAAAATTTTTGTTGAAACACAATGAAGTTATATTGTGCAATTCAGTCACAGACTGAATCATTCAGGGTTGTTCTTGCCATGAAATTCATCAATAATAGCAATATTGTTTCATTGCAAATGCAATTTTGGAGACTAATATGAACTGTTTCCTAAAATAGCTATAGCAACAACCAATTTAATTTTCTCATAATTATTTCTATTTTTTTCTGTAGACATGGTATCTTGGATAATACCTGATGATAATAACAAAAGAACTGTAATTCTGCAGCCTTGGCTTGACTTTTCTTATGCCTTAGGAACAAATAAGTATGTAAATGAGAAATGCAACATGACAGTCACTTGTCAATCCAAAAATATGTGAACAAGGTAGGCTAAACAAAATTGGCTGGGTATTTGAAGAATCTACTGAAATATATTGCTTTCTTTAAAATATATTACTCTCTTTAATTGAATTAGGTTAACTTCATGTGATTGGCACTTACATTAAGATCAAGGATTGATGAACAGGAAGTGATGACCAAACAATAACATTAAATTCGAAGAAAGATTAGGAAATCACCTAAAATTGGGCTGAATGACCTTTAAATTATCTTCCAACTAGACACTGTTTTTTTTTTTTTTTTTTTTTTTTTTTTCCTTTTTGAGACTGAGTCTTGCTCTGTTGCCCAGGCTGGAGTGCAGTGGGTCGATCTTGGCTCACTGCAACCTCTGCCTCCCAGGTTCAAGGAGTTTTCCTGCCTCAGCCTCCCAAGTAGTTAGGATTACAGGCGTGTGCCACCATGCCCAGCTAATGTTTGTACTTCAGTAGAGATGGGGTTTCACTGTGTTGCCCAGGCTGGTCCCAACTCCTGAGCTCAGGCAGTCTGCCTGTCTTGGCCTCCTAAAGTGTTGGGATTACAGATGTGAGCCACTGCACCTGGCCCAGACACTGTATGATTTTTAAGAAACTGTAGCTGATCACTTGGTGCCTTCATCCAGAAATATCTTTGGAAATTACAGTAGAGAGCTGAAATACCTGATAGACTGAAAGAGATAATTAACAGATTCTTCCACCTGGATTATCAAACAGCCCAACTGATATTTTCCAAGATTATTAGGTCTTAAGAGTTACTAGATGAGACTGTTAAAAATACCAAGACTCAGGCTTCTGTCTCTGAGCTCTGCAGATTCTAATTAAGTGGACATAGTTTAAAAAAGAGGATAACTCCTCCTATAATCCTCCCAGAAATTATATTAATGTCATTTTATGTTTTTGCATTAACTAAATAAAATGACTCACCCTATATATGACTGTTTCTACTTATCTAGATATTTGCCTAATATAAGAAATGATGAGTTTAAATTTTAAATTACCAAGGGACAGAAGTATGATCACATGTAAATTTAATTTGTGGTGATTTATATATACGTGTATATGTTTTAGACATATGTACACCTAACAATTATTTTTAAAATTATGTTTATCTTATATATAATATTATACATATAAAATATAGAAAATTGCGTATGTATTTGCTTTGAAAACATTGAAAAGGAAAGTGATTGATGTTGTTTTCCTTTCATAATGTAAAATAAATTCTCAGAAAAAGAGGACTTGGCAGTTTTAAAACAGTGTATAATTGCCAATAAGATGATTTAGACTACATTCTTAACACTTCTTATCATGGAGGAAATGTTTTGCAAAGAATAGGTACACTGACATAGGAACAGCATCATTAATGCTCCTGTTTAGAAAAAAAAAGTGCAGCTTGCTGCCAGCGCTGGTTTAATTTTACCTAAACATGCTCTTTGAGGGTGAAGCAAGTCTGACTGATTTTCAGTATGAGAATAATATACACAAACTGTTCTTGGAGTTATTTCTAAACAGAATGAACATCAGAATTGTCTGAATCATCAGAATTGTCTATTTTGGAAAAATCGGATTCATCAAATGAATCTTTGGCCAACAACTGCTGGAGAGCTAGCTTAACATAGCGTGGAGGAATGCTACATTTTCTAGGATTTGAAATTTGTAGCAATGAGGAATTACTATATTTTATACATAGAAATACCACTGCTAACCACAGAAAGCTATAAATAGAATGATGGGCTTTGTTTCCAAGCGACTATCCTAGGGCGGTGAGCAAATAATAAAAGCAGGATATTTCCTGACAAATTTATCCTGGCGTTAATGCTGCAGCCACAAGTGCCACCGGCAAGTATTCTCAGGACAAATGAAAAAGGGGTTAAAAATAAAAAAAAGTCTTAGGATCTCATGGGTGTAAATTAAGATGCTTCATTATAGACTCAAGTTAATGATTCTCAGGATAATTTTTGGCACATTTGTTTATAATTACTTTGGAAACAACATATTAATTTTTGATAACTTTAGAAAATCACCCTGAACAAATAGAAAAAAAATCTTTAGCCAGTTAGTATGATCGAATCATTAATTAAAATATTTAGCTCCCTGCTGATACTCTATAATGGAGCTATCACCAGAAAAACACAAGATGACTCTTTTTTTCTTATAAGAATATTTTGCATTTGTAATTCGGTGCACTCATTGAAGGGACAAACAAAGACATTTGCACTCACACAGCTGAGTGGATAAAGGATTCATACTACCTGACCACTGATGATTCTTTGAGTTCCTAGATGGAGAATTTGACATTCATATATTAGAGCTAATGAGAGATGGACCTTCTCTCTAGACACTTTCTGAGTTAAAAATAACATTAATTTTATGTTTCAAAAATCGTAGAGAAAATATTTTCAAAAATCATAGAGAAAAACCAATATGTGTAGCTCCAAATGAAACTGAGTTCTAAGGGGGTAGATTAACATCTATGTGAAGGCTTGGGTGTCCTGGGGCACATTTCTCTGTGCTTCAGCTTTTCACTGGGAAAATTATACTTTCTCTGAGTTTACAAAGATTCAATGAGCTTATCCATGTAAAGTGCTCAGAAGAGTACGTAGCAGATGAGAATGCCCAACAACAATAGCTATTATTATCACAAATCATACAGTAGAGCGTGGTCTCCAGGAATCACCTGGTGCAGGCATCCCTCTTCAGCTGCGTTATTTTGTTTCTAAAGATGAGGTCATGTGGACTCATAAGGAGAAGTCCAGAGCCTACCCCATAAACCACCTTGTCTTATGTACATTCACTGACATTATACCCTATCTCTTCCTTTTTCAGAAAATAATTTTGGAACCTTTTCTGTCACATAGATGCTTAACAAATGTTGAATAGAGAAATAATTGTATGAGTTATTCTTTAACAGCTTTATCAAAATGTAATTGATAAAAATTTATATATTTAAGATATGCAACCTGATATTTTGATATATGTATACATTATGAAATGATCACAAGCTAATTAACATACATATCCATTACATCACAAAGTCACCATTGTTGTTTCTTCTCTCTCTTCCGCTTCCTGATCCTCCTCCTTTTCTGTCTCCTCCTATCTTCTAACCAAATTTCAAATATACAATACAGCACTGTTAACTGTAGTCACTGTGCTCTATATTAGGTCTCTGGAACTTACTCATTTTTCATAACTAAAACTTCATATCTTTTTTTTTTTCTTTTTTGAGACGGAGTTCGCTCTTGTCACCCAGGCTGGAGTGCAATAGCGCAATCTCAGCTAACTGCAACCTCCGCCTCCCGTGTTCAAGCTATTCTCCTGCCTTAGCCTCCCGAGTAGCTGGGACTACAGGTGCCTGCCACCATGCCCAGTGAATTTTTTTTTTTTTTTTTTTGTAGTTTTATTAGAGATGAAGTTTCGCCATGTTGACCAGGCTGGTCTTGAACTTCTGACCTCAGGTGATCCACCCACCTCAGCCTCCCAAAGTGCTGAGATTACAGGCGTGAGCCACCTCACCTGGCTGAAACTTTGTACCTTTTGACCAACATCATCCCATTTCCCCCACCTCCCCACACCCCTGGAAACCACTGTTCTATTCTCTGCTTCTATGAATTTGACTGCTTTAGATTCCAAATATAAATGAGATCATGTAGTTCATGTTTTTCTGTGGCTTGCTTATTTCAGTTAGCATAATGCCTTTCAGATTCATTCATGTTGTCACAATTGGCAAGACTTCCTTCTTTTTTTAAGGCTGAATAATATTCAATTACGTGTATCAAATTATTGGAGTGTTTCTACAGAATTTAGACTTAAACTCCTCACTCTAGTATCCTTAAACTATTTTCTTCTTGACCAGCCTAAAGAAACTCCCTCTTCAGTTTGAAGGCATCTTCTATTTCTCTCAACTTGGAATATTATTTAGTGGTCATCGGCTTTTATCATTTTTTATATTTATTTTTTGAGATGGAGTCTCATTTTGTCACCCAGGCTGGAGTGCAGTGGTACGATCTCAGCTCACTGAAACTTCCATCTCCTGGTTCAAGCAATTCTTGTGCCTCAGCATCCTGAGTAGCTGGGACTAGGTGTACACCATCACGCCCAGTTAATTTTTGTATTTTTAGTAGAGACGGGGTTTCACCATTTTGGCCAGGCTGTTCTTGAACTCCTGACCTCAGGTGATCCGCCTGCCTTGGCCCTCCCAAAGTGTTGGGATTACAAGTGTGAGCCACTGTGCCCAGCCAGCATAGACTTTTAAACTAAAAGCCAAGATGTCTTGTAATAAACTTTTACTTTCTATAGTGCCTCATAATTTCCATCTATCGATGAACACAGAGCCTTCTACTTACTAAAAATCATGGAGCAGGAAAAGAGCAGACATAAAGACCATCACATGAATTACTATTGCAGAATACTATCCATCCATTCTAATGCTAATTTATATTTCTTTCTTTCTTTTTTCTTTTCTTTCTTTCTTTTTTTTTTTTTTTTTGAGATGGAGTCTTGCTCTTTCACCCAGGCTGGAGTGCAGTGGCATGATCTTGGCTCACTGCAACCTCCGACTCCTGGGTTTAAGCAGTTCTCCTGCCTCAGCCTCCTGAATAGCTGGGACTACAGGCACATACCACCACACCTGGCTTTTTTTATTTTTTATTTTTTTTTTGTATTTTAGTAGAGATGGGGTTTCACCGTGTTGGCCAGGCTGATCTCGAACTCCAGAGCTCAGGCAATCTGCCCACCTTGGCCTCCCAAAGTGCTGAGATTACAGATAGGAGCCACCATGCCTGGTCAATTTATTTTCTTTTACAATTTTTTATTTATTGATGAGTAAAACTTGTACGTAGTTAGGACATACAACATGATGTTTTGAACTATGTTATACATTGTGTCATGGCTAAATTAAGCTATTTTACCGATCCAGTACCTTATATACTACTTTTTTGTGGTAAGAACATTTAAAATCTCTCTCAGCAATTTTTAAGTGTGTATTATATTGATATTAACTATGGTCACCATGATGTATGATAAATCTCTTGAGTATATGTCTCCTAACTGAAATTTTATTTCTTTTCAGCAACATCTCCCCAATCCCTTTACCCCCACAGTCTCTGGTAATCACCATTCTGCTCTCTGCTTCTATGAATTTGATTGTTTTATACTCCATGTATGAATGGTGTCATGTGGTATTTGTCTTTCTGTGCATGGCTTGTTTCACTTGACTTGATGTCCTTCACATTTATCTATGATGTTGCACATGACAGAATTGCCTTATTTTCCATTACAACTTTCAACCACCCCTCTCAACTTCACAGACTGTAAGCTTAATGATAGCAGGAACTGCGGCTATCTTTACCAATATGTTTCTAGCCGTTAGTGTCTGGTACAAAGTAGACACACAAAAATCTGTTGAATAAATGAATAAACATAATAGGCATAAAATAAATATTATGTTACTAGTGCTGGGTACATCTCTTCACATGCATAGGTGCTTAATATTCAATAAATAAACATAAAAATGCAGCATCAACATTTGTGGGGTCTTTTTACATAGACTTTAGCCAATAACATCCGTAAGATTTAGCTAGGTAAGTTCAATGTGCCAAACTAACCTGTTATCTAATCAGAGCCCTGGTAACAAATGAAAATCTAGCAAAAGAGACTCTCACTCTCCCTTATAAGTCCCTGTTTCTTCCGATTCAAGTTGAGTATGCTAAGTGCCCATTGAGACTTTAGCCTTGTCTTTCTAGCGGTGGCTCTGGGCTTCTATAAAATTTCACTTTGAGACAGTGGTTGGGAAGAAGTATATGGTATGAGACTGATAAAAAGAGTGAAGCATTGAGAGATTCTGTTTAGTTTCAGTTTGTACCATTGTTTGGCGCACTCAGTTGGCTGAATACTTCAAATAATGGTTCAAATTCAAACCAAATAGAGCCTCTCAACTCTTTATAAAGAAAAACAGATACTGAAAAGAGTTCTTTTGGAATAACATACAATATTAGAGAGAACATGCATTGCCATTAAACAAATTCATGACCTAGAAAATTTGTTCTTTTATTCATCACTGATTTGAGTAATTGAGCCAATTATCATCTAATGATTATCCCAGAAAAGGAGCAAGTATAAAGACAGTCCCTCTTGTTATGTAACCTCCTGTTATGTGCTCTGCACATATCTCTATTATGGCAATACCATGTTACTGAGCAATATATATACATTTTTTTCGAGACGGAGTCTCATTCTGTCACCCAGGCTGGAATGCAGTAGCGTTATCTTGGTTCACTTCAACTTCTGCCTCCCAGATTCAAGTGATTCTCCTGCCTCAGTTTTCTGAGTAGCTTGGATTACAATTGTGTGCCACCACACCTAGGTAATTTTTGTATTTTTAGTAGAGATGGAATTTCACTGTGGAGTACTCAGTTGGCTGAGTACTCAGGCTGGTGTCGAAATCCTGACTTTGTATTCCACCCACCTCAGCCTCCCAATTGCTGGGATATTTATTGAGCAATTTTTATATTCATATACATGTGAGATGGGATTTTGTTCTCATTTTATTTAGTTTTATTGAGACAGGGTTTCACTCTTTCAGCCAGGCTGGAGTGGAGTGGAGCAATCAGGGTTCACTGCAGCCTCAACTTTTGGGACTCAAGTGATTCTCTCACCTCAGCCTGCTGAGTAGCTGGGACTACAAGTGCACACCACCTGCAGCACCTGGCTAACTTTTTTATTTTTTGTAGAGATGAGGATTTCACTATGTTGGCCAGGCTTATCTCGAACTCTTGGGCTCAAGCAATCCTCCTGCCTCCCAAAGTGCAGGCATGAGCCATGAACATGCTTTGTCATTAAACAAATTCATTACTGATTTGAGTAACTGAAAATAGAGCCAATCTTCAGACTGCATGATCTCTACCAATGTATCTTATAATTTACTGATGTTTTTTTCTGGTAGTTGAGATCTACTGTTGATCCCGCCTAGTGAATTTTTCATTTTGTTTCTTGTACTTTATAATTCCTGGATTTTTACTCAGTTCTTTTTGTTAATTTACTTATTGCTATTCCCTATTTGATGACACTGCCATCATATCTTTCTTTACCTCTTTAAAAATCATTTTTTTTTAAACTGAAGCAATGCTTTATTGTAACCACAAAGCACCAACATTTTCTTATTTATATTTACAACAAATTTGAAGTTTTGCCTGCTAAATCTGACATCTGGGCCGTCACAGGCAATTTCCATTGCCTACTGTTTTCCCCTATGCATGGATCACACTTTCTATTTCTTTTCATTTTTTATAATTTTGTTGTTGTTAAAACTGGACAGTTAAGATAATACATTGTAGCAACTCTGAATCATAATCTCATCACTCATGTACCTACAGATTTGATTTTTTTATTCCATACTTATTTGTTTAGTGACATGGCTGTACTGTTTTGATGAAGTCTACTTCCACAGCAGTGTAGTCTCCTTACATTACTCCTCACTGGGCACAGCCTTGGGCATATTAACTGCCACCATGGAATGACAACAATGTTAGAAGAGCACTGTTTATCTTTCTCTTTTCCTGATCTCTCTATTGTCCACCTTTCTTGTTATACCCAGCTGTTAGCCTCCAATAATACCTGCTGATTGCTCTATTATTTTTGATAATGCCTTGGGACATATATTGCTGCACAGTCTGATTTAATTAAATTTGGTCCTCTCTGCAGGATTAGCCTTTGAGGCTAGTGTTTGAGGCCCGTTATGACCCTAGAGGTCTCTTCTTTTTTTTCTTTCTTTTTTAAATTGTACTTTGGGCTCTGGGGTACATGCGCACATCCTGCAACCTGCAGGATTTTTGCATAAGT
Source organism: Alouatta palliata (assembly GCA_004027835.1). Taxonomy (NCBI): domain Eukaryota; kingdom Metazoa; phylum Chordata; class Mammalia; order Primates; family Atelidae; genus Alouatta; species Alouatta palliata. Next base: position 17,370 of record PVKV010017713.1, on the reverse strand, counting down.
ACATACATGCCACATCCTGCCCCTACCCCATCGCCTACATCTGGCATTTCTCCCACCGCTATCACTCCCCATCTGCCCCACCCCAATCTGTCCCTCCCCTTCCCTCTCCTCCACCTCCCCACCTAGTCCAGTAAGTGTTGTTCCCTTCCCTGTGCACAAGTGTTCTCTTTGTTCAATACCTGCCTATGAGTGAGAACATGTGGTATTTCGTTTTCTGGTCTTGTGTCAGTTTGCTGAGAATGATGGTTTCCAGATTCATCCATGTCTCTACAAAGGACATGAACTCATCATTTTTTTATGACTGCATAGTATTCCATGGTGTATATGTGCCACATTTTCCTTGTCCAGTCTATCATTGATGGGCATTTGGGTTGATTCCAGGTCTTCGTTATCGTAAACAGTGCTGCAGCAAACATACCTGTGCATGTGTCTTTATAATAGAACGATTTATAATCCTTTTATAATAGAACAATTTATAATCCTTTGGGTATATAATCTCAGTAATGGGATTACTGGGTCAAATGGAATTTCTATTTCTAGATCCTTGAGGAATCTCCACACTGTCTTCCACAATGGTTGAACTAATTTACACTCCCACCAACAGTGTAAAAGTGTTCCTTTTTCTCCACATCCTCTCTAGCATCTGTTGTCTCCAGATTTTTTAATGATTGCCATTCTAACTGGCATGAGATGGTATCTCAATGTGGTTTTGATTTGCATTTCTCTAATGACCAATGTTGATGAGCATTTTTTCATATGTTTGTTGACCTCATAAATGTCTTCTTTTGAAAAGTGTCTGTTCATATCCTTGCCCACTTTTGAAGGTTTGTTTTTTTCTTGTAAATCTGCTTTAGTTCTTTATAAATTCTGGATATTAGCCTCTTCTTAGCTGTCTCTTTCCCTGATTCTCTCGGTTGAATTGCAAGCTGTTCTACAATTTAGCCTGTTGGTTGCTCTGGTAAAGCTACCAGCTTCCTCTAATTGCTCACCAGCAAAATCTCCTTTGTTTTAGATAGCATTCTTTCATTTGAACTTCCTGACACTTTGTTCTAAATAAAATCAGTGCACTTGGGGAGCAGTGAGGAACTACAGGTTGCCTCTCAGTTTAGGAAAAAACTGTTTCACTGTTCTGGTGCTCACTGTAGGGATAGTGGCCCACTTCTCTTGGGGTGACTCCATGACACTCTTATGAGTGGGGTTCTGGGCAGGAGTGATACCCTCTGTTCCTCTTAGCTTGGTTCATCCAGTATGAAGCCTCTACTTTATGACTGAACAGGAGAGAGGGTGATTGGAGTTCAGTATTCTTGGCCTGTCATGCCTGGATAGGGCTTCTACCATTGAAATGAGGGTGGTTGTAGGAATGGAGTTCTAGACCTCTCAAATGGTTTGCCTGAAATAGAGCTTCGGTAACATGGATCTGGAGGTATAAAAAATGCTGGTTTATTGTACTTCCCATGGAGAAACTGTAATCCTATCCTGGGAGCAATAAAGAGCCAATATAGGCCATATTTATTATTACGCACTTTTAATATAATGGGAGAACTGGATTTACCATAGTTCAGCGTATACTTTACCATGCTTGAGGCACTGTATTTTCCTCATACTGTCCATGCGTGTCAGAGTGTATTTAGAGCTATTTTTCACAGGTAGGGAGCAAGGGATAGAGCGGAGGGAGGGAGCCCTGTGTTCTTGGCTGCACCTTCTAAGAGTTGAGTTTCCATCATGGTGATATGGAGTAGGGTGGGGATTAAGTAATGGCCCAGCTGCCACAGACTCTTACTGTTCTTACCAAATTGGAGTAGGTTTTCTTAAATATTTGCTTCTCCATTTGCTGATATGCCCTCAACAATTTTCAGAGAGTTTACATGTTTTATTTATTTATTTATTTGCTCGTTTTTCACCAGTCATGGTTGTTTCCTGGAGAAAGGCCCATGGGGATCCTCACACTGCCATTCTGGAAATCATATCTCAATATTTTACATTGTAATGAGCTTCCAAAGCTATCAAAACCAGGCCACTGCTCACTAGATTAAATGTCCCCTTGCTACCCATTAGAAAAAGCCTATTTGTTCTGACTTTCAGAGAATGTCCTGCCACCTGCCAGGAAATTGTCATAATAAATATACAATCTATGATGGCAATCAATATAAAAACTGCCTTTAGATTTGTTCGTTATGATACTTAATAAGATGGGCATAATGTCCCTGCATGCATGTTTAAAGATGATGTTTTGTCAGCAGGAAAACAAAATGAGGTGCCGACAATGTATTTCTGGAGTCCCCGAACTCACCTATTGAATACACATCTACCCTGTCTATGAGAGAGGCCATCTTTATTTTTATGCACATTTAATATAAGGGAGAACTGGATTTACTACAATTAAGCTCATACCTTGTCATGCTCGGGGCACCATGTTTGCCTCATACTTTGCATGGGTGTCAGAATTTATTCATTGTAATTTTTCATAGGTTGGTAGGAAATGTATCTCCTGTGAAGTAGAATGACTGAAGGCACGTTTCTTTAATGTAACAGGCATGAGAACCACATTTAATCCCTAGTCAGTCATATTTCCTGCATTTCCTTTGTCGGGAATCAAACATCTAGGTCCATATGCTATTCTGCTTTATTATACTATGAACTTGTGGAATGTTCATAGTAGTGTTTGGTGAGTAAGGAAACACACACCTTTTGATGGTGAGGTGACCATAAAATTGTGACGTCTGTATTTACAGACTTTTTAATGCTTTCTTATTACCTTTTTCAAAAACCATGACCCTGTTTCCCTCACCTGAAAATAATGAGCTGCAAGTCACATCTGCATATAAGACAGCAAAAGATACAGGGATAAACTGGAAAAAGAAGTACGATCTGTAGCTTTACATTTAGAGTGCCACATTTTTAACCTGACCCCTTAGTTTTCAGCTTTTAGTTTACTTTTGATTGTTCTTCATTTCCATTTTTTCTTCTCTCATCGTTATTCAGAGCCATTATCTCAGAATCATGCTGCTCTTTGGCTGCTGTGGGGTTGCTGTTTTTTTTTCTCCTGAGAGAAATTAGTACTCCAAGTGACTGATGCTGCTAATGTCTGCTACTGAGTTAGAAGGGAGTTAGATAGATGCCCTTAATTTTCTTCACGGACAGCAAGTGGAAATCTGGAACACTGCCTGGTAAGAGGTAGATTAGTGAGAAGAAAGTGAAATCTTGAATCTAATGTTACCTATTTATTGGTTCACATGAAGATAAATTTGGCATCATACACCGTCTTGAAATGATTGACAATGCCCAGTGTAAAAAAAATGTAGTTACTTTTATGGTTTTTAAGTTGGGTTTATTGACGTGTAATTGGGTTTTAGTAAAATGTATCCCTTTTTAGATATAAAGCTTGTTATTTTTTGGCAAATGTATACAATTTGTATAACCACATGGCAACCATGATATAGATTATTTTCATCACCCCCCAAAGTTTCTAAGTGCCCCTTTCTGGCTGATGTCCTCCACTTCCTCCTTTCACCTTTAGTAACTGATTTCTGTATCCTCAGTTTTGCCTTTTTCAGAATGACATGTAAATGGATCACACAGTATGCAGCCCTTTGTGTCTGAGTTCTTGCGCTTAGCTTAATGCCTTTATATGTTGCAGATATTAAGTAGTTTGTACCCGCAAAGCAGTGTTCCATTGTATCACATGCCACAATTTATGTATTTACCAATTCTTGGGCATTTAAGCTTTTTCCAATTTTTGGAAACCATGAATAAAGCAGATATAAACTTCCATGTACAGAAATTCTTGTGGACATAAATTTTTTGTTTATCCTGAATAAATACTGAGGAGTGAAATGGCTGGGTTGTGCCATGAGTGTGTATTCAATGTTATAAGAACCCACCACACTATTTTGCAAACTAGCTATGCCATTTCACATTCTCATCAGTAAAATATGAGATTTCTAATTGCTCCACATCCCTGCCAGCACTTGCTATTGCCAGTTTTAGTTTTTGTAATTTTGCTGTTCTAGTAGGTATTTAGTGGTATCCTTAATTTTAGAGATTTAGTTTGCATTTGTGGTTTTTGTTTGCATTTCCCTAATAACAAATATGTTGACTTTTGCATATGCTTATTTGACATTTTGGTTTGAACTTTGTTGAAGTATTTATTCAAAATTCTTAGCTCATTTTTCTAAACTTTTAAAAAATTATAATTGACAGCTGTGAATTGTGAGTTGTAATAAAATATAATTTATATATATGTATATATATAATTGACTAGAACAAAATATAATCGAGTTGTAAGAGTTTTTAAATATATATATATATTTTTTGGATGGAAGTTCTTTATCAGATATGTGTTTCACAGATATTTTCTCCCAGTCTGTGGCTTATCTTTTAATTTTCTTAATATCATTAAAGAGCATAAAATGTTATTATTCAGTCCAATTTATCAAGTTTTGTTTTCTTTAATGGTACATGCTTTTTTGGTTCTAAGAAATTTTTGCTAATCCAATATCATAAGAATTTTTCTCTTATGTTTTCTCATAAAAGATATGTAATTTCACATTTAGGTCTATGATCCATTTTGAGTTGTTTTATGCTTATGGGGTAAGATATAAGTTGAACTTAATTTTTTTTGTATGTGGCTGTCCATACATAAAAGCACCATTTGTTGAAAAGACTTTTCTTTTTCAGTGACCTACTATGACATGTTTGTTGAAAATCAGTTGGCAATATCTATATACGTAGGTCCATTTCTGGACTTTCTACTTGTTCATATTTTGCATTAATACTATATTTTCTGTAAAGCTTTGTAGTTTAAAATCATGTAGCACAACTTCTACAACTTTTTTCTTCTTTCCAAATTTTTCCCCATACAAATTTAGGGTCACCTTTTCAATCAGCACACACAAAAAAAAAATCAGAATTTTGATTGGGATTGTGTTGAATCCTTTTATCAACCTGTAGAGAATTAATATCTTAACAATATTAGTAATTTCGATCTGTGAACATGATGTAACTCCCATTCATATAGGTTGTATTACTTTCTCCCATCAATTTTTATAGTTTCAGCGTATAGGTCTTAGAATTATTTTGCTAGACTATACCTAAGAATTTCTTGTTTTACTGTCCTATTGTAAATGGCATTGTTTTAAACTTTCTAATTGTGCATTTGTACTATATAGAGAATATTTGATTTTTGCATATTGCCCTTTATTGTATCTTTCTAAACTCACATATTAGTCCTACTTATTATTTTTTGTAGCTTATTTGGGATTTTCTATTAAGAGCATTGAGTTGTCTGTTACCAAAAACTGTTTTATTTCTCTCTTTCTAATTTTTATGCCTTTTTTTCTTGTCTTTCTTATAATGGATAGAATCTCTAGTACAATGTTGAACAGGATGGGTATGAGTAGAGGCACTTGCCTTATCTCCTTTTCTTAGCAAATTTATTCAATTAAAAATAGGAAGGTAATAAAGAATATCAGAGTGGCATCAGAAACCTTAAGTCCTAGTCCAGATCTACAATTAACAAATTATACATAGTTTAAGATATTTTTTCTCTCTACTTTATTGTAATGAATATTGAAAAGCATGAAGTGTTTGATACCAAATAAAGAAAATAAAGATAAGATAATAAATAGGGTATCAGATTTCTTGATAGTAATTTTAATTTGTATGAATGAAATAGAAAAGGTCTGACACCCAATTAAATCTCATGATCTCTAGACAACAATATTTAAGGATATACCTATATAGTTATAACTATTCATTGTTACTTGAATTTTAATACTAGTCAAATATTGTGTACACATTTTAAATGTTCATATAATTCTAAATGATAAATTAGAAATATCAAATTTTGGCCAGGCGCAGTGGCTTATGCCTGTAATCCCAGCACTTTGGGAGGCTGAGGCGGGCAGATCTTGAGGTCAGGATATCAAGACCATCCTGGCCAAGGTGAAACCCTGTCTCTACTAAAATACAAAAAATTAGCTGGGTGTGGTGGCACGTGCCTGTAGTCCCCGCTACTCAGGAAGCTGAAGCAGGGGAATCACTTGAATCTGGGAGACGGAGTTTGCAGTTAGCCAAGATGGTGCCACTGCACTCCAGCCTGGCGAAAGAGCAAGACTCTGTTTCAAAAAAAAAAAAAAAAAAAAAGATCAGATTTTGTTGCAAATGAATTAAAAAATTGTCTGCTTGCACAGTTTCAGTCTTTGTATAGTCTGCCTTGTAAGATTGTAGTTGGGTAACAAAGAAAATATGTATCACATTACAAATTGTATTATTAGCTTTATGGTTGCAAAATTAGCTTTTTATGGGTTTAAGTTGTAGAAATTAGTTCATTAGGTGTGGATGCCTGCTAAAAAGCAGCCTTTAGATGATGGTGCTCTTACCTAGAATGTTTACCTTATCCCTATTACTTTCTAATTAAAATTTCCTGAAACAGTATAAGTTCAAAAATGAATTATGTGTGTGTGCACATATATATTCCCTGTACCCTTGGAAAAATATTTCCAAGAAGTAGTTGGACATACTGTGTGTGTGTGTATGCATGTAAATATATGTGTGTGTGTGTGTGTGTGTGTGTGTGTGTGTATGTATATATATATATATATGCTTTTCTGTTTTATACTTGCTTGATTTTGACCTTTTTTCTTTTCAACAATGAGTATTTATTATCTCAGAAGAATATGAATTATAATAATTAAGAAGGTAAATGTAAGTGTCTTTCAACATTTGTCAAAATGGAATCTTGTAGCTTACACAGGTAATAGCTCTGAGAGCTTTGTTATGTTGGAAGAAAAACTTTCTTAAAATTTAAAAGCTTTTTTTTAAAAAAAAAAAAAGACATCAAGAACAAAACTTGTGGTCTGAACTGAGATTTTAAGCTATAGGAAGTAAGAACTCAGCATATGCCCAGGTTAAAAACAGAGTCCTTATCATTGAAGACAGTGAAAAGTGCAGAGAAGGCAAAGGGCCCAGAGTCCAGGAGAGTGGGATGACCTTTCTTCCTGCTCCCTCAGGAGAGCAGCAGGCTCCTCTCTAGCTTGTGTCCTCCCTGCCTTGCCCTGGGTGTGAGCAGTGAGAAGAAAGGAGCTCCAGGGGAGGACTGATGAAACTCAAGGAGCAGATCACCATGCAGGGAGTCCCTACTCCAGTATCCAACACAGAGCAGTTGCAAATGGAGGAGATGGTGTCGTGGTGCATTTAGACAGAAAGAGGGCCTGAGAGAATGTCACTGCACAAATCTCAGCTCCCAGGTGAACTGTCTGGATTCCAGAAATTCCTCTGTTGCCTGTGGGGGTTATAGAAAATCAATAAGGATAAAATTAAGCTGATAGCTGTAGGGTGGCCCCACAGAACAAAGTTGTGGCTATGTGTAAGGAAATCTGCAGTGGCCATGAGAGGAAGGGGAAGGCTGATCAATATTAAGGAGTGGGTGATGGCCTTGGAGGCAATTATATGATTGGACGAGGCTAAGGAAGAAATTCACAACCGATACCAACCATGAGCACTGCAGCAGATGCCCAGATGCAAAGGAGACAACACATTCATTCGATAGACAGCATTAGAATCTCTGACTATCCAACTCCATGAGAACATTCAGTTCTCCCTGTACCCAGACACTATTTGAAAGGGAAGCAGGAATGGAAGACCCCTTCAGGGAAGAAAAAAAAAAAAAAAAAGCTCGAGACCAAGATTATACTTTGACCAGGCTCCACTTTTGTCCAAAAGTGAAGTTCCTCTTTAGTTAGAAAGTTTAAATAATCCTGCCAAGCCTGCCTGCCATCAGAGGGAACAGCACTCAGCTACAGTGTGAAGGTATGAACAATAAAGAAAAGGAATGCTTGTTTTTTCCATTTTGGAGTATCAGGTGAATCTTCATCCTGTTACAACCTTCTGAAAACAAACAGTTTTTCAGAACAGAACATTTGCTTTATAGATAGAGTTGTGTGGCCACTGCCCCTCGCGGTAACAGCACTAAGCTGAATGCTTGACTTCTTAGCAGATACAAATCCTGTGTTCCACTTCTTACCTCAATACTGTCAACTTTGGAGTCAGAAAGACTTTGAAAAAGCTTTGAAATTAGACACCAGTGAAAATATATTCAGTGTACCATGATGGATCAATTACAATCTATATTTTTGAAAAGTAAAACCTGTGCTTTACAAGAAAGTAATCCATGTGCTATTGAGAACAATTTTTGAAAGCAGACGCATAATGGGATTTGTATGGCTTTAAGTTAGAGGATGAACCCGAGGTGATCCAACTGTAGAAGCCAATGTTAGTTAAAAATAAATACTCTCATGTTGTTGAACGAGTGTATTGTCTGTCCAGAACAAAGCAGGGTTGTTTCCTCTTGACTGCAAAGGGCTTCTTGCTTCCCATGATGTTCAAAATTCCTTCTATGGGGTTATTTATAACTGGGTCTGCATCAAGAACTTCTATACTTTTGGAATCACAGTTGCCATCTGATTTTCAGGCTATCCTCAATATTTGTACCAGTTTTAGTTTCAATATTTCAAAAGAAATTAGATCTAGGCAAGAGTAATGCAATAGCATTATTTCTTGATAGGCATATGTTTAGACCATTAATGAGATAGATTTAGGTTTAGAAATAAGAAATAATTTCTTGCCTCTCACCAATCCGACCTATAGCAATGATTCCCAAAGTGCTATTAGTCCACCTTCATCTGGAAATGTGTTATGAGAACCCATTGAAAGTGAAAATTCTCAAACCCCGTTCCTGACCAACTGAATCAGAAACTCTGATGGTGAGGAAGGTGAGGACTTGTGTTTTAATAAGCCCTATGGATGATTCTGATACATGCTAAAGATGGGGAACCTTTAATCTATAGAACATTACTTAAAAAAGTCACCTCTCTGAAATCCCTTAAAGTAAGAGGGACAACTGTGTATACAGAACATTTTGGTAAAAATATTTCCAAGAAGTAGTTGGACTAAATAATTTATTTAATGTTACTTTCTCAAAATATGTCTAAAATGTTTAATTATGCATTTCCCAAATGGTACGTATAGTGTAGCTCAGTTTGGTCACTGTTTTAACCTCTTTGTTTATATGTGGTAAACAAAGAAGTTAAAAAAGAAAATATATGTAAAATACTTAGAACAGTGCTTAGAACTGTTAACTGTGCCTTGCACTTAGCTGAATGCTATAAAAAGTGATAACTCTTAATGAATATCTACTTCATGTAGGCAATGTGCTAGCCAGTTTTATATAAATTATCTTATGTAAATATCCGATCTCTAAAAATATTAAAGTTACAGGATACATGAGCAGGAGGTACGGGTTTGTTACATAGGTAAATGTGTGCCATGGTGGTTTGCCGTACTTATCAAGCCATCACTTAGGTATTAAGCCCTGCATGCATTAGCTATTTATCCTGGTGCTGTCCCTCCCCAAGCCCACCCCCTACACACTCCATTATGTGTTGTTCCCTTTCCTGTGTCCATGTGTTCTCATTGTTCATCTCCCACTTATAAATGAGAGTATTCAGTGTTTAGTTTTTTTGTTCCTGTGTTACTTTGCTGAGGATAATGGCTTCCAGCTCCATCCATGTTCCTGCGAAGGACATGATCTTGTTGCTTTTTATAGCTGTATAGTATTCCATGTTGTATATGTATCACATTTTCTTTATCCAATCTATCACTGATGGACATTTAGGTTGATTCTATGACTTTGTTATTGTGAATAGGGCTGCAATGAACATACTCATGTATGTATCTTTATAATAGAATGATTTATATTCCTTTGGGTATATAACCAGTAATGGGATTACTGGGTCAGATACTATTTCTGGTTCCCTCTTTGAGGAATTTCCACGCTGTCTTCTATAATGGTTGAACAAATTTACATTCCCACCAACAGTGTAAAAGCGTTCGTACTTCTCTACAGCGTCACTGGCATCTGTTGTTTCTTAACTTTTTAATAATTACCATTCTGACTGGCATGAGATGGTATCTCATTGTGGTTTTGATTTGCATTTCTCTAATGATTAGTGATGTTGAGCTTTTTTTCATATGTTTGTTGGCCATATAAATGTCTTCTTTTGAGAAATGTCTGTTCGTCTCCTTTGCCCACTTTTTAATGAAGTAGTTTGGTTTTTCTTGTAAATTTGTTTAAGTTCCTTGTGGATTCTAGATGTTAGACCTTTGTAAATTGAAAAATTTTTCTCCCATTCTGTAGGTTATTTGTTCACACTGATAATAGTTTATTTTGCTGTATGGAAGCTCTTTAGTTTAATTAGATCCCTTTTATCTATTTTTGCTATTGTTGTGATTGCTTTGATGTTTTAGTCATGAAATCTTTGCCTGTGCCTATGTCCTGAATGGTATTGCCTAGATTTTCTTTTAGGGTTTTTATAGTTTTGAATTTTATATCTAAGTCTTTAATCCATCTTGAGTTAATTTTTGTGTAAGGTGTAAGGAAGAGGTCTAGTTTTAATTTTCTGCATATGTCTAGCCAGTTTTCCCAGCACTATTTATTAAACAGGGAATCCTTTCCCCACTGCTTGTTTTTGTCAGGTTTGTTGAAGATCAGATAGTTGTGGATGTGTGGTCTTGTTTTTGAGTTCTGTATTCTCTGTTCCATTAGTCTGTGTGTCTGTGTTTGCATCCTTTCCCCACTGCTTGTTTTTGTCAGGTTTGTTGAAGATCAGATAGTTGTGGATGTGTGGTCTTGTTTTTGAGCTCTGTATTCTCTGTTCCATCAGTCTGTGTGTCTGTGTTTGCACCAGTACTATGCTGTTTTGGTTACTGTACCCTTGTAATATAGTTTGAAGTCAAGTAATATGATGGTGCCAGCTTTGCTCTCTTTGCTTAGGATTGTCTCCACTATACAGTCTCTTGTTTTGGTTCCATATTAATTTTAAAGTAGTTTTTTTCTAATTCTGTGAAGAATATAAATGATAGTTGAATGGAAATAGCATTAAATCTATAAATTACTTTGGATGGTATGGCCATTTTCACCATATTGATTCTTCCTATCCATGAGCATGGAATGTTTTTCCATTTGTTTATGTCGTTTCTGATCCTTGAAGAGGTCCTTCATGTCCTTTGTTAGCTGTATTCCTAGGTATTTTATTCTCTTTGTAGGAATTGTGATGGGAGTTCATTCATGATTTGGCTCTCTGTGTGTCTGCTCTTGGTGTATAGTATGCTTGTGGTTTTGCCCACTGATTTTGTATCCTGAGTCTTTGCTGAAACTGTTTATGAGCTTACAAAGTTTTTGGGGTGAGATGATGGGGTTTTCTAGATGTAGGTTCATGTCATCTGCAAACAGAGACAGTTTGACTTCCTCTCTTCCTATTCAAATACCCTATATTTCTTTCTCTTACCTGATTACCCTGGCCAGAACATCCAATGCTATGTTGAAAGGAGTGATGAGAGAGGGCATCCTTGTCTTATTCCAGTTTTCAAGGGGAATGCTTCCAGCTTTTGTCCTTTCAGTATGATTGGTCGTGGGTTTGTCACAAATAGCTCTTATTATTTTGAGGTATGTTCCATCAATACCTAGTTGATTGAGAGTTTTTAACATGAAAGGATGTTGAATTTTATCAAAGCCATTTTCTGCGTCTATTGAGATAATCATGTGGTGTTTTACTTTAGTTCTGTTTATGTGATTAATTATGTTTAGTGATTTGTGTACGTTGAACCAGCCTTGCATCCCAGGGTTGAAACCAACTTGATCATGGTGGATAAGCTGTTTGATGTGCTGCTGGATTTGCCAGTATTTTATTGAGGATTTTTGTATCAATGTGCATCAGGGATATTAGCCTCAGGTTTTATTTTTTTGTTCTATCACTGCCAGGTTTTGGTATCAGGGTAATGCTGGCCTCATAAAATGAATTAGGGAGAAGTCTCTCCTTTTCAGTTGTTTGGAATAGTCTCAGAAGAAATAGTACCAGCTTCTCTTTGTATCACCATTTGAATTCAGCTGTAAATCTATCTTGTCCTAGGCTTTCTTTGGTCAGTAGGCTATTTATTACTGCCTCAATTTCAGAACTTGTTATTGGTCTATTCAGGGATTCACCTTCTTCCTGGTTCAGGGTGTATGTGGTTTATGTGGGAGGATGTATGTATCCAGGAATTTATTCATTTCTTCTAGATTTTCTAGTTTAAAGTATCTAGTCTTCATAAATATAAAGTAACTTTCCAAATGCCACCTAATCAGCAGGTTATGAGTCAGTTCTAAGTCTGTTACTTAACTATAACCCTACCTCCCTGAGTTAATTCACTTAAAGGGCCCTCTATACAGGATGTGCATTAATGACCATGGTGGGATCTTATTTTGAAATACTAGTCCCTTAGCAATAATCAGTGTCCAGATGATACAATGTGTTTGATTAATATGAGGATACATTTTAGAATAAAGTCATTGAGGAGGTGGACCATAATTAGTAGCATTTATATTTATGATGTGCTTAAATATATCTTCCATAACCTATCTTTGATATGAAATCCTCTTCATAATGTGAGCACTTTAACTTTATTACCTTTCCCATGACTATTATATATCACTTACTCAAAGAATAGTCCTCATAACTAGACTGAGAGGAGCATACAATAAGAATAGCATTTAAGTCAGCAATTTGCTGAGGGAAAATTTTATTACATTACAAAAAAAAATTTCCTGTAAAAACTAGAACTCTATGCTATATTATAGCTATCATAACCATTGTCTTTGGAAAAAGTAGTGATAAAATACATTTGGGAAATACTTTATCATTCTTTGTAATGTTAATTGGTATTTCAGTGCTGTATGAGTACAGATCAACACCAATTAAATGGAATTTAATTGCCCGTAACAATTAGGTGTACCTAGGAATGTCTTGAGGGCTGATGCTATAAGTAGAAGTAGGGAAGGACAGAAACAGAAATTTAGGAGACCTGAATTCAGTAAAAAGTAAGTTTTGGCTGGGCAAAACTTTGGTGGCTCACACCTGTAATTCCAGCTATTTGGGTGGGTGAGGCAGGTGAATTGCTCAGGCGCAGAAGTATAAGACGAGCCTGGGCAACATAGCAAAACCTTATCTTTCCAAACAATGCAAAATTAGCCAGATGTGGTGGTACACGCCTGTAGTCCCAGCTACTTGGAAGGGTGAGGTGGGAAGATGGTTTGAGGCCAGGAGGCAGAGGTTGCAGTGAACCAAGATCACACCACTGCACTCCAGCCAAGGTGACAGTGAAACCCTACCTCAAAAAAAAAAAAAAAAAGATAAGCTTTTATCATGAGCTCAGACTTCCAGAGAGCACTGTTATTATTTAACCAAACCATCAAGAAGTCAGATAAAATTTCTGGGTCATGTAAGGCTTTTGCTTTCTCCTGAAACTAAACTCAACCTAGAGTAAAAAATTGGTTTTATTTATTTTTTTTGAAAGCATAAACAAATAACGATTAGTGTTATGGGTTGAATAATATCCTCCAAAAAGATATGTTGAAGTCTTGAGTCCCAGTACATCAGTATGTAACCTACAGGGAAGATGTAACTAGTTAAGATGAGGTGATGGTGGAATAAGGTGAGCCTTTAATCCGATTTGACTGGTCTCCCTGTGAGAAGACAGAAACATAGGGGGAAGACAGCCATGTGAAAACATAAATACACAGGGAAAACACCCTGTGAAGACGGAGGTAGACACTGGAGTGATGCATCCACAAGTGGAGGAAAGCCTGGAGCTACCAGAAGCTGGAAGAGGCAAGGTGGGACTCTCCCTTAGAGGCTTCAGTGGGAGGACAGCCCTGCCAGCAACTTGATCTCAGAGTTCTGGCCTGCAGAACTGAGAGAGAATAAATTTATGGTGATTTAAGCCACATTCTGCTGGATGAGGTGGCTCATGCCTATAATCTCAGCACTTTGGGAGGCCCAGGCGTATGGATCACCTGAGGTCAGGGGTTTGAGACCAGCTTGGCCAACATGGTGAAATCCCATCTCTACTAAAAATGCAACAAATTAGCTGGGCATGGTGATGAGTGCCTGTAATCCCAGCTACTCAGGAGGCTGAGGCAGGAGAATCGCTTGAACCCGGAAGATGGATGTTGCAGTGAGCCAAGATTGCGCCACTGCACTCCAGCCTGTTGAACAAGAGTAAAACTCGGTCTCAAAAAAAAAATAAATTAATTAATTAAAAAGCTGTCTTTGCAGTACCTTGTTGAGGCAGCCCTAGAAAACCTACACAATGGGAGAGGAAAAAACTTCAGCAGAAATATGTGAAGCCTGAAAGCTCTTCAGAAGCATTTGTTGATTCAGCAATACCAAGAAAGCTGACTTTCAGGTTTACTACGACGAAGGTCAAGAAACAACCTGATTTCCATTGCCCATTCTCCCTCTATCCCCCAAACTCAGAAACTGGTAATACAAAGTATCTATGGAAGAAGGAATGAGGGAGAGCAGAGATAGAAAGATGTACAGGTGGATAGAGAAGCAAGTATAGAAACAAGAATTCTCAGGGTAGGACTAGGGGCTTTTGAAAAAGATGAGGACCCTGGATAATTTTTTTGAGTACTTAGAAATTGTAGCAGTGATTTTGCAGGTATTATTTATATTAATACCCAGAAAATCCAAGCCAGGAATAGGAAGGGGAATTTTCCAGAGTGCTGAGCTAGCATGGGCAGATCTTTTGATATTTTAAATGTTTAGTGGTCTGACTGAATACAATCTAGAAAGATGGAGCAAGGTGGGAAAGAAGACAAGTGGTCGACAATGGTGTAACAAAAATAGTTGCATCTTGGTAACAGTATGATTTGACAGGACTCAAAGAAGAGGAAGTCAAACTGGAAGAACGTTGCTTTCATGTAAATGTCCTGGTTTAGGATGGGTTTGCAGGGAAAAGGGCACCCAATTAACTTTAGACTTTGAGAAAGAAGGACAAAGACACTTGGCCATGACCTGGAATTTGTCAGTTAGTTCACTTTAAGACTGCTGTGAAAGAATCACTTTGTACTCAAGTTGGAGTATGCAAAACCTTTGAAAGTTAATTTTAAGTATGAAAATTCTAACAGCAGTTTATCAATGATTGAAATTTTTGGTTTGTCAGAATTCTCTAAGTATTTGGTGTTTGTCTTTAAACTGCATATATGTTTGTAAAAATCTACATTATACTTAATTCTTTTCTTATATTTAATGAGGCACTTTTATTTTGAAAGGAATTGGTTGTCCTCCTAAACTGTTTTCCTTCCTCAAAGTTGAAAACAATAATCTTAATAGTGGCTGTAAAATGAATGAACCCAAATTTCCTTTAATGTGTTACTGTAAAACTCTCAAATTAGATTAACCCATTAAGTATACTCCCACAAATAAAAAAAATGCCCCAACTAAAATTAAGATTTTGTGCTTTTATAAAATATATTTCTGTTCAGTGGAAATACATGTATTTTTGCATAATTAATAGGCTGTATAATAATAACTACCTCTATTTCTGATAAATGCTATATGCTTTTTGAGATTTTTAATTCAGAGAAATTATGGAATAATCATATTGATGACTAATAAAATAGTATAGATGAACATTAATTTCCTATTACTTAAAAAAGACCTTGAAAGTAAAACCCCAAAGTTTTAATTTTCTCCCACTAGTCCCTCAGAAGACTCATGAAGTCAAATTGCATGTTAATTAGGACAATGTAATATATCTAATTAGGCATAAAAACTTTGTGCCTAGAAGAATTCAAATAATGGAAACTAAATTTAATCCCCGTATTACAGTATTATAGTCTGTTTTAAAATTATCTATTTATCCATCTATTTATATGTTAGATTGCCAGAACAAAAAAAAATGCTTGTGTGTTTTAAGTTTGACATTTCTCAAAATAAATGGAGTCCATATTAACTAGTAAATGCAGTATTAAAGAAATACCTTAGATTTTGAAGAATTGGTTCTCATGGAAAAAATACCACTATTTTGGTGGTTTATTTTTCCTTCAGAAAGCAGTTCTAATGCTAACTCTCTTTGTTCACAATGCCCCATTTTTGAGCCGTGTAGTTTAAAAAAGTGAATTTAGGTCAAGGGCTATTTTGAAAATCAAACAGGGTCACTAATTCTCCCACAGAATTATAACTAGTTGTGTAGTGAACCAGTTTTCATAAATGTTGACTGGATGGCATATATTGCTTTAATTCAGGTATTGTAATGTTAATGCTTGTTTTAGTTGTACATTATGTTTATTTCCAAAAAAAAAAAAAAGCATTACTTCACCTCCTAACTTGATGTTGTTATTTTTTTAAAAAATTGTGTTTCCTTTCAAATGTAGAGTAATTTGTGTTCAAAAGAGGCTAGGCTACATAAATCAGAAATTCAGACTCAAATTTCCATAACAAACTGTTCAGTTTATGAAAAGTTAAATGGAAAACAATTTACTTGCAAAAAATGTGATGAATATCTACTACATTGAAAGAACCATGGCCTACTGGGACATATACAAAGGTGAAGCTAATATATAATAATTTCCATACATGCCAAATGATGCATTCTGAAAAGGAAAATATCAACTTTTCTACCACCAGGTTTAAAAGCTAAAATTGTTTACAAAAAATTCCTATGAACATAAATGTTCTCAAGTATTATCAAATTCAATCTTCATCAAATATGAACACAGATGTGCAATTTGTTTCAAACAATGGTAATGTTTCAACTCACCATCACTAAATAGGTTATTTTATTGTTTTGGAAGTAGGATAAATTTATTCTAATCAGTTTTCACATTCTTATTGTGTTCAGCTCTTCCTTATGGTCAATGTTTTCCTTTTGAAATATCTGTATTTAAGAAGGCAGCTTCTAGGTACAGACTAATGATAGCTAGTCCTCATATAGTGCTTTCTGTGTACCAGGCACTCTGAAGCCCATTACATATATTATTACAGGTTATTCTCACAGCAGCCCACAAGATAAGTAGTATGATTATCCCCATTTAACACGGAAAGTTTAGGTGACTTGCCCAACCTGATGTAGCTGTTAAGTAGCAGAGACTCAATTCAGATCTAAGTACTCTGGTCCATAAGACTGTGCCCTGATTCATAATACTGCAGTCCAAGATTATAAAGCAATAGCTGTATGGAGTTATTCACTCACCTCACAGACCTGTCATTAAAAATATTGATTTTCTGGCTGGGTGCGGTGGCACACACCTGTAATCCCAGCACTTTGGGAGGCTCACGCTAGTGGATCACGAGGTCAAGAGATCGAGACCATCCTGGCCAACATGGTGAAACTCCATCTCTACTACAAATAGAAAAATTAGCTGGCATGGTGGCACGTGCCTGTAGTCCCAGATACTCGAGAGGCTGAGACAGGAGAATTGCTTGAACCTGGGAGGCAGAGGTTGCAGTGAGCCGAGATCATGCCACTGCACTCCAGCCTGGCGCCTGG
>PVKV010017712.1:0-46840 GCA_004027835.1 Alouatta palliata | reverse complement strand
CTCTACTAAAAATACAAAAAAATTAGCTGGGCGTGGTGGCACGCGCCTGTAGTCCCAGCTACTTGGGAGGCTGAGGCAGGAGAATTGCTTGAACCCGGGCGGCGGAGGTTGCAGTGAGCTGAGGTCGCGCCACTGCACTCCAGCCTGGCGCCTGGTGACGGAGTGAGACTCTGTCTCAAAAAAAAAAAAAAAAAAAAAAGAATATAAACAAATGTTATTCTGTCTTCTGCAGCTCATCCACTGAGTCTGTCACTCTCCCCACGCTTGGCAGCCCGTGAGGGTCACCGATTCTCCCTCCCCCTCCACAGTGAGAGCAAGGTGCTAATCCTCTTCTGTAACTTGGTGGGGTCAGGGCAGCAGGCTAGCAGGTACGTTTCACTTTATTCTTTTCTCATGTGGTGTCTGGGATTTTTAGACCTGTACTTGGGAGCCTGTCTAGAGTAAAATTAAATATTTATTCCCAAGATTAATAAACAAGGAGCCAGGAATAGGGTACTTTCTGATTAAGAGGATTAGAAATATCTGCCTTAAGCATTTGGCTAACATCATCATTCCTAACCATCAATATCAGAGGCCTTTCTATTAATTGGCCCTCACCACTATTATTTTATATTGTAAAGCCTAGTCAGTACAGTGCTGAAAGAAACTAGCTGTAAGAAAAGAGGTGATAATTTGTTAGTCTGTCCAGAAAACCAAGAACTGGAAAGTGATTGGGAGTAAGGAAAGAGTTCAGGAAATTGATGGGTTATATAACAAGTATACAAAAACAGATAGCTTTCTTATATAGCCCAAATAAAGTGTTTAAAAGTCAGAATTACCTTAAGATATATTTAGATAAATAAAATGTTTCTAAAATGTATCTTAAATAATAAACTGGTAAAAACAAAAAGAGAGATTATTCTAATAATAATTAAAATATTATTAATTAGCTCAGCTTTTAAAAGTCGATTAACCCAGCCTTATTGAATAATTCATTAACTCTCCAGTAATATGACATATATCATTTCTATCATATAATAAATACTTATAGATAGTTGGCCTATTCAGCTGATTTAATTGTATATTCTTCTGCCTGTATTATAAAATTTTAATAATTTCAGAATTATGGTATATTTCACATTACTACAGAGTGAATGAATTATTCAAAAGTGAGGCTGGGCTAATTGATTTCTTTGTTTCTTTTTATTTTAAGTAGTCAACTTTTTATTCCTGCTGTGAATTCACATGTATAAATTTCAGGTTGACTAGGGAGGTAATTATAGAAAAGGAAACCATAAAATAAATATGGCCGAGTCAGGTAGATCACAAGATTGGGAGTTCTAGACCATCCTGGCTAACATGGTGAAACCCTGTCTCTATTAAAATATAAAAAAACTAGCCAGGAGTGGTGGTGTGTGCCTGTAGTCCCAGCTACTTGGGAGGCCGAGGCAGGAGAATTGCTTGAACCTGTGAGGTGGAGGTTGCAGTGAGCTGAGATTGCACCACTGCACTTGAACCTGGGCGACAGAGCAAGACTCTGTCTCAAAAAACAAAAACAAAAACTTAAAGACAACATAGAAGAATATTTATGTCCTTGGACAGGGGCCAGTTTGACAGCAAAGGCAGGAGTCTGTAAAGGCAAAGGCTAATGTTTTAAATATATTTAAAAATTTAAACTAGAAGCAAATTTGAAAGGTAAAGGGCAAATGAGGAAAGATATTTATGTCATGTGAGAGGCAAAGGATTTATGTCCATCCTATAAATCCCAGCTCTCTCAAATTAAGGCGATAAATACCCTTGGTGAAATGAACCACAGAGATTAATATTAGTTCACAGAAGAAATACAAGTATAGGCTAAAATATTCAGCATCAGCCGGGTGCAGTGGCTCATACCTGTAATCCCAACACTTTGGGAGGCCGAGGCAGTCAGATCAACTGAGATTGGGGGTTCACGACCAGCCAGACCAACACAAAGAAACCTGTCTCTACTAAAGATATAAAATTAGCCAGGCGTGGTGACACATGCCTATAATCCCAGCTCCTCAGGAGATTGAGGTAGGAGAATCACTTGAACCGGGAGGTGGAGGTTGCGGTGAGCCCAGATTGCACCAATGCACTCCAGCCTGGGCAACAAAAGCAAAAGTCCATTGCAAAAAAAAAAAAAAAATCACCATCATTTGTAGGAGAAGAAATACTGGCTGCAACAGCAAGATACTATTCTTAACCTTTTAGATTGTTAAATAATTTTTAGAAATTGATAATACTCATTCTGGGCCAGAGTCCAGGGCATCAGGTAAATTGGTATGGCTTTTGTGGAGGACAGTTTGGGAAGAAAGAGCTTTAGTCTTGTCTTTCTACTTCTGGAACTTCACCCCAGGGGAATAATTGTGCACCCACAGGTTATGTCCAAGGTTACGTGTAGTTCCTGTGATAAGCGTTGTTTAAATGAAAACTTGGAATGGCTCATGGTACAGGATGAATTAAGTAAACTGATCTGTCCATACAACAATGGACGCACAGCGCCCTTGCCTGTCCAGACAGATCGCCTCATACTCATGCTCTGCTTTGGCCAATTTTATTCAACAGTTTCACATTCTTACCTCATTGGGTCTTCATGCAGGCTGCAGTGAGGTCAGGAAGCGGAGAGCGGCTAGTGATTTGTCCAGGAGTACCCACGGCAGAGTTAGGGGCCACAGGCACAGGCTTACCCAGCATTCTGTACCCCATGAGCTCAGTGCTGTGTGCTTACTAGGTTGGGACATGGAAACCATCCCGAGTGATGAGAATATTTCTGATACCCCAAACCACCAATTGTGTCATCTGGATTTATGTCTCTGCCTTGCCTTCCCCTGGCTCCAAGTTTCTCTTACTGTGCTCCCTGCTGTGGGGAAGAGACTTTGCCAGCTAGCTGGTCATTTAGAGTAATCTGTTTACATGGCAGTATCTATCTGACTTTGTATCACTGGGCCTGTTTACATTGCAATGTTCCTATTCATTATGAGGCTCTCTGATTGGCAATTTTGTATTGTGTTTGGCTTTAAAAATATTTACATTACTTTTAATTGACACATAATTGTACATATTTATGGGGTACAGAGTGATATTTTGATACATGTATATAGTGTGTAATGATCAAATCAGGGTAACTGGCATAACCATCACCTTAGACATTTATCATTTCTTTGTGTAGGGAAGATTCAAAATCCTATCTTCTAGCTATTGAAAACATACAATAAATGATTGTTAACAATAGTCACCCTTTACTGCTATGGAACATTAGAGCTTATTCCTCCTGTCTAGCTATAATTTTTAATTCATTACTTAACCTTAGACCCCCCAGCCCCTCCCAGCCTCTAGTAGAACCACTATTCTATTCTACTTCTTTGACATTAACTTTTTTAGATTCCACAGGAGAGAGAACATGCAGTATTTATCTTCCTGTGCCTGACTTATTTCACTTAACATAATGCCCTCTAGCCTCATCTATCTTGCTGCAAACAACAGGATTTTATTCTTTTTATGGGTGCATACTATTCCACTGTGTATATAAACTACATTTTCTTTTTCATTTCTTTCCCATTCATCCTCTGATGTACACTTAGGTTGATTTGGAATCTTGGCTATTGTGAATAACCCTGCAATTTACACAGGAGTGCAGAGAGCTCTTTCACATAATGATCTTTCCTTTGGATAAATATGTAGTAGTGGGATGACTGGGTCATATGGTAGTTCTAGCTTTAGTTTTTTAAAGAACCTCCATGCTGTTCTCCATGGTATCTCCATTTCCACCAAGAGTGTGTAAGAGTTCCCTTTTCTCTACATCCTCACCAGCATTTGTTTTTTCTTATCTTTTTGATAATAGCCATCCTAACTGGGGTATGATGATATCTTATTGGGGTTTTGACTTGCATTTCCCTGATAATTAGTAATGTTGAGTATTTTTTCATATGCCTGTTGGCTATGTATGTCTTTCTGAGAAATGTCTGTTCAGATCCTTTGCCCATTTTTAAATGGGATTCTTTGTTTTTTTTTGCTGTTGGGTTTTTTGGTTTGGTTCTTAACTCATCACCTATCCTATTGTGAAAAAGCCAGGGGTAGAACAACTACTCATGACTGGTGGATGTTGGTGGTTTTTCCTTTGCTGGGATAACCTGATTTTCCTGGATTTTCAGGTTTGGGCCACCATTCCTGATAAGGGAAGACAGAGCTATTTCCTGGGCCCAGCTCCAGCAGTCTATCCTCAGCAAGGTCCGCCATCTTATGAAGAGTGAGGCCCCTGTACAGGTCAGTGTGGCGTGTGTGTGTGTGTGTGTGTGTGAGTGTGCACATGTGTGTATGTGTTGGGAGGGGTAGAATCTAGGGTAGCTCAGAAAAGGAAAATTTGCTGTTAATGAGTACTCATACTGTTTTATAAAATGACTTAGATTTATGTGCAAGGAGTGACCATTTTCTAGTCTGTAGAGTTTAACTTTTGTGCCATTCTAAAAATAACTTTCATGGACAGAGCTTTTTCTTATTAAATCTTTCAAAACACCATTGGGATAAAAAATAGCATGTACATTTAAAAAAATTTTTTTTCACATTTTCCACCACTCCCTAAGTATTTACATTATCATTCCCAATTTTGTGTATTTATGGCTTACCATAGTTTTTCCTAGAAGATAGCATATTGTAATAAATTGTAACTATATGTTTAAATCAACAATTTCAAGGGACTTGAGATAGAATTTCTGTGGAAAATTAAAATGGACGATTATGTCCAAATATGAAAATCTAGATGTTAAACTAAATTGTCCAGTTTTTAAAAAACTAAGATAACTCAAAGGGAAACATTTGCCTTATATATTTATTTATTCTCACATTGATGGTTTCCAAAGAAAAACAACATTTTTAAATACTATTGATTTTATTTTTAGATCATATAATATAAGAAACAATTCTGATGGTTGCTTGACACAGAAGATGTTGAAATGTTTAGGGACAGGTTAGTAGCATCAGATTCCTGTTTTCCCCTAACTATTCTCATAGTAAAAGCTTTTTATTTGGGGCACACACAGATCTTACCTCAGAGATAATTCCTCATAATTCATGTTCCTTCCTGCTCATCGAAAACCATATGTTTGATTTATACCAAATAACATTTTGTTAAAAACCTTCAATACATTCGTACCAACTTTTATCTCTAAAGGATTTTGTTCAATGTACTGTAGAGCAGATCTGCCAAAGTGCCCAAATTAGAAACTCCTCTACAAGTAGGTCAGCACATCCAGTGATAGCTTTTGCCTTCTCCCAAACCTTGAGTTACTAATTACTGCAGTGGATGAAACCACCTCATTTAACTCAGCTGTCCTTACTCTTACCTGCTCACGCACCTGTACTTTTGCCTCCACACCTTTGCAGTCATTTCAACTTTATTTTATTTTTGAGACAGAATCTCACTCCAACATCCAAGCTGGAGTGCAGTGGTGGTCATGGCTCACTGCATCTTCAACCTCCCAGGTTCAAGCGATCCTCCCGTCTCTGCCTCCTGAGTAGCTGGGACTACAGGTGTGTGCCACTGCACCCAGCTGATATTTTCATTTTTTATTTTTTTTTGAGACAGAATCTCAGTCTGCCGCCCAGACTGGAGTGTAATAGAGCGATCTAGGCTCACTGCAACCTCTGCCTCCCCGGTTCAAGCAATTCTCTGCCTCAGCCTCCTGAGTAGCTGGGATTACAGGTGCCCACCACCATGCCCAGCTAATTTTTGAATTTTTAGTAGAGACAGGATTTCCCAATCTTGGCCAGGCTGATCTTGAACTTCTGACCTTGTGATCCGTCCACCTCGGCCTCCCAAAGTGCTGAGATTATGAGCCACCGCGCCCAGCCAATTTTTAAATTTTTTTGTTAGAGATGGAGTTTCACCATTTTGTCCAGGGTAGTCTTAAACTCCTGGGCTCAGGTGATCCATCTGCCTCAGCCTCCCAAAGGGTTGGGATTACAGGTGTGAGCCATTGCGCCCAGCCCAATTTCAATTTTAGAAATGAATCAAGCAATCAATGGAGCCAGAAAAAATCCTAATACAGGCAACCTTTGACTCAGCCACAGATGCTTTCCCACAGATTCATGGGTAAATATACAATCAGACATGATTTTCTGTAGGAGTAATGTGTTCTAGATGGTTGTGAGGCTTCCAGGCTGGCCTATCCATTTAACCCATAATTCCTTCAATATTATATTAAATACTGATTCAAATATAGTAATTTGAAGAGAATATATTCAGGATTCTCAGTATTGAACTGCAGAGATTAAACATATGTGTATTGAAGGTTTGAACATGAACCTCCCTAGCCAAGTATAGAGAACAGGAAAGTTTCTTACAAAAATGACCAATTTACTGGATAGGATTAATTTGCATGTATTATGAAAAAAATAAGAGCTATCATTGCTTTTTTTTTTTTTTAAAGAAATAGAGTCTTACTCTGTTGGCCAGGCTGGAATGTGGTGGTGTGATCATAGTTCGCTGCAGCCTTGAACTCCCAGACTCAAGTGATCCTCCCACCTTATCCTTCCAAGTAGTTGGGACTACAGGCACCTGCCATCATGCCTGGTTCATTATTTTAATTTTTTTGCAGAGATGGGGTCTCAGTGTGTTGCCCAGGTTGGTCTCAAACTCCTGGCCTCAAGCGGTCCTCGTACATTGGCCTCCCAAAGTGCTGGGATTACAGGCATGAGCCACCATGCCTTCCTACCCAAACATTTTTATTGTATTTTGTAAACAGAAGTGTGTGAGGCCGGCACTATTTCTTTGCATGCAGGCAGTAGGCTGCCTCTGTGCAGATGTTGTTGGTGCCGTGATGATGCTGTGCGAACAGCAAGGCTCCATTAGGGGTGGAAGAAAAAGAATTTTCTCCCCAGATTTAAGTTAACCTTCTCCTTAGGGAGAACACCCTACCATGGCCAACCCTCAATCAAACCCCTGAAGTCAGCTTGCTTCCACCATTGATTTCCTCTTTGTTGAAGCCATAGATGAGCTAGAATGTGGTGAGAGTCTGGCTAGACGTACAAGCTCCCTGCCCTTCACACCCAAGATCCCCTGCAGCCCAGTTCCAGTTTACCCGTGAGCCTTGTGGCCTAGGCTCCCCGCACATATCAGCTCCCACGGCCGAAGGAGTCAGCTCACAGCTCTCTGTGTCTGTTTCGGATCAGTCTATCCTTCCATGCGTTGTTCCTCTTTTCTGGAATTATGATGCTTTTCTCTTGTTTTCGTCTCATAATCTAACCTATATTTCCTCCCTGGTTTTTAAGAAAACATGCCTGCCTTTTACCTTGTCAGAGTTTGGAAGAAAATTTTATTTTATTTCTGGTTGTCAAGATCATCAGTGACCAATTTAAGAGGCATATTTCTTTTGAGTGAAGACCCCATTGATTTTTTTAAAAAAATTGTTGGTAAAATAGATACATTTATTTTAACCACTTGTAAGTGTATATTAATCACATTTACAGTGTTGTGTCACCATCACTGCTATGTATACTCCCAATTTTTTCATCATCAACAAAAACTTTATACCTATTAAACAACAAAAATTTTGGCTGGGCGCTGTGGCTCACGCCTCCACTCCCAGCACTTTGGGAGGCCGAGGTGGGCTGAACACCTGAGGTCAGATATTCAAGACCAGCCTGGCCAACATGGTGAAACCCCATCTCTACTAAAAATACAAAAATTAGTCGAGTGTGGTGATGTGCGCCTGTAATCCCAGCTACTCTGGAGGCTGAGGCAGGAGAATTGCTTGAACCTGGGAGGTGGAGGTTATAGTGAGCCGAGATCGCACCACTGAACTCCAGCCTGGGTGACAGAGCAAGACTCTGTCTCAAAACAAGCAAACAAACCTTTATACCTATTAGAAAACAATTCTTCAATAAAAGCTTTATACTTATTAAACAACGATTCCCCATTTTCTCCTCTCCCTAGCTCCTTATAACCAC
Organism: Alouatta palliata; assembly: GCA_004027835.1. Taxonomy (NCBI): domain Eukaryota; kingdom Metazoa; phylum Chordata; class Mammalia; order Primates; family Atelidae; genus Alouatta; species Alouatta palliata. The sequence continues at coordinate 38,896 of PVKV010017712.1, read as the reverse complement.
CATTCTACTTTCTATCTGTATGAAGTTTCCTGTTTTAGATACTCCTATAACTAGAATTATATAATATTTATCTTTTTACATCTGACTTATTTCACTAAATGTCATGTTTTTAAGGGTCATCCATGTTGTAGCATATCTCAGAATTTTCTTTTTCTGTTTTTTAATTTTTTCTTTTTTTGAGACTGTGTTTCACTCTTGTTACCCAGGCTGGAGTATAATGGCATGATCTTGGCTCACTGCAACTTTCATCTCCCCAGTTCCAGTGATTCCCCTGCCCCAGCCTCCTGAGTAGCTCTGATTACGGGCGCCCGCCACCACACCTGGCGAATTTTTTTGTATTTCTAGTAGAGACGGGGTTTCTCCATATTGGTCAGACTGTTCTCAAACTCCTGAATCCACCTGCCTCAGCCTCCCAAGGTGCTGGGATTACAGGCGTGGGCCACCACGCCAGGCTGCCTTCATTTTTAAGGCTAAATAATATTCTATTGTGTATATATCCCACATTTTGTTTATCCATCCATTTTTGATGGACACCTGGGTTGTTTCTTTCTTTTAACTTGTTTTGAATCATGCTGCCGTGAACACTGGTGTATAAATATCTGTTCAAGCCCCTCCTTTCGACTCTTAGATATGCACCTAAGAGTAGAATTAAAGGTTATGTGGTAGTTCTACATTTAACCTTTGGAGAAACTGCTGAACTGTTTTCTACAGCAGCTGTACTGTTTTACGTTCTCAACAGCAATGCATAAGGGTTCCAGTTTCTCCATATATTTGCCAATGCTTGTTATTTTCTGTTTAAAAAAAAAATTGAAAATTTTAATTATAGGCTGGGCAAGGTGGCTCATGCCTATAATCCCAGGACTTTTGGAGGCCGAGGTGGGAGGGTCACCTGAGGTCAGGTGTTGGAGACCAGCCTGGCCAACATGGTGAAACCCCATCTCTCTTAAAAATACAAAAATTAGCTGGGCGTGGTGGCAGGTGCCTGTAGTCGCAGTTACTTGGGAGGCTGAGGCAGGAGAATCACTTGAACTCAGGAGGCAGAGGTTGCAGTGAGCCGATATCATGCCACTGCACTCCAGCCTGGGTGACAGAGTGAGACTTCATCTGAAAAAAAATAGGTTTAATTATAACCATCGCAGTGGGTGTAAAGTGGTACCTCATCGTGGTCTTGATTTGCATTTCCCTAATGACTAATGATGTTGCTGATCTTTTCATGGGCTTCTTGGCCATCTGTACATCTTTTGAGAAGTATCTACTCAAATGTTTGCTCATTTTTTAATTGAGTTGTTCATTCCATTGAACGTTTAAGAAGCATCTTCCATTAAACATATTATTGTAAGCTTCATTTCAATTTCAGAAAAGTTAGAATATAATAAAGTCATATCTTAGAATAGTAACTAAGGTGCTATGTCTTTATATAGCTTATTTAAAAATGTATAAATATTTACTTTGTAAAATATACATGAATTGGCTTTTAGAAAATTGCCTCATTGTGGGGATGATAATCATCTTAATAATGTAGGTTAAGCTGCATATTAATTAACATGATTGACTTATGTTCCATTAAATGTGCCAGTATCTCCTCCAGTTAAACATTTGTTATTTAAACGCACTGTGTTCATTTTTGGGGGCAAGGTTAATTAGATCACTGCGTTAAAAGGTATAGTGTGCATCTTTGAAAAATATTGATGTTTTCAGCTCTTAATTTTGAATTCCAATTATTAAAGGAATATTCAAAATACACTCTGGAAAATAATGATTACATTTTTAAATGTATGTGCCACTTTAGGGTCTAATTTAAATCAATAGAGGAGCTACATAATGAGCCATGTCTGTTTTGTCTTGGCAGAACCTGGGGTCTCTGTTCTCCATCCGTGTTGTGGGGCTTTCTGTGGCCTGCAGCTATTTGTCCCCAAAGGACAATCGGCCCCTCTGTCACTGGGCAGTTGACAGGTAAGGGGAAGGTCCAGGTTCAGGAAGATAATGAACCCTTTCTTATGTCACTAGAGTTTTTTGAGGGTTATACCAATGAGATTGCTCGCAGTATTTGTTATTCTTGATCACTTACCTCTCCAGTACCAGCTCCTGCATTAGATCATTGGGCATATGCTGTGCTTTGAACCCTTATGTCTAGAGAGGCACCATGATGTCCACTTCAGAGATGGGGGGGACACCAGTGTTCTCGGAGATTAGTTAACTTGATCATACTTAAACAACTAGTTAATAGGCAAGCCCAGATTTGAACCGAGATTGATCTAACTAAAACCCAAATTCGTTCAATTAGGTCATGCTCCTGAATTCAACAAGAATATCTCCCTAGGGTACGTGAGGATTCTATAGCTGATTCATTGGTCCTAAACTATAAGAGGCTGTGGACCATGGGCTACCTTGAAAGCCTTCTGGTGCATGTGGCCTTGCAAAACAACATCTATGGGGCAGTTCTGCTCTATAAATGAATTGTCTGGCACTTCTCTTCATTTTCCCACAGACCCAAGGTTCTCAGTAAGATCCACTCATTTCCTGTCTTGGTCAGCCAAATTCAACCTGACTGAGATGGGCCTCTACAATTCTAAAGAGACCAGGAACCAGGGTACCAGATGAGCCAGAAGGGTCTGTGACCTACACCCCCTCCACATTCTCTTTGGCTGGTAGATGCTTTTGCGTTACAGAGTTAGGGAGGCAGGAGAAGGGTCATCAAGGGCCTGCTTGGGTCTCTTAGGCAGAGGGAGCTCCAGAAAGAGGAACCCCCTTCCCATACTCAGTCTTGGAGATAAGAACTGTGCCACCCAAAGTCGTTCTGTAGACTGCCAGCCTATGAGCTGATTGTCACCAGCCCATAATAAGAACTTGAGAGGAAACATTGATGAATGTTAAAGCAATATGACAGGGCAATCTATCATATGATGGATATGATAATTTCTTTTAAAAATGGAACTTATATCTTGTATGTCTTTCCTCACCCCGCATTACTTTATTATTTATTTATTTATTGTTGAGGTAGAGTCTCACTTTGTCTCCCAAGCTGGAGTGCAGTGGCACAATCTTGGCTCATTGCAGCTTCCACATTCTGGGTTCAAGTGATTCTCCTGCCTTAGTCTCCCAAGTAGCTGGGATTACAGGCACGTGCACCATACCCAGCTAATTTTTGTATTTTTAGTAGAGACAGGGTTTCACCATGTTGGCCAGGCTGGTCTCAAACTCCCGATCTCAAGTGATCCACCTTCCTCTGCCTCCCAAAGTGGTGGGATTACAGGTGTGAGCCACCGCACCCAGCCTATTATTTCTTTTTATAAAAGTATTGTTCCAGTTCAAGACCAACCTGGCCAAGATGGTCAAACCCCATCTCTGCTAAGAATACAAAAATTAGCCAGGCATGGTGGCATCTACCTGTAATCCCAGCTATTTGGGAGGCTGATGCAGAGAATTGATTGAACCTGGGGGGGCGGAGTTTGCAGTGAGCCAAGATTGCGCCACTGCACTCCAGCCTGGGAAACCAGAGCGAAACTCTGTCTCAAAAAAAAAAAAAAAAAACCAAACAAATAAAAAAGAAATGATTGATCTGCAGCGGTTTTGAAACAAACCAACAAACTCGTCTTTTACCATAGGTAATTGGAGAAGCACTAGAATTGAGTAGAGTTGTACAGCAAGCTGACCATCCTAAAGGATGTCCTGTCAAGGTCACACTCCTGGCCCACACCTTCCATTCACTGGACATCTCATTGCAGTTTGGCCCGTGTTCACCCCACTCCCATCCCCACCCACAATCCCAGTCACTTTACTTCTTTCACAGGACTCTCCATTTAGCCCTTGGCCTGTCTATTCCATGCCTATTTCAACATCTCCTTGTTCTCCTAGGAATTGTTTTCCTTTCCTTTTTTTTTTTTGATAAAATCCACAGAACATAAAAATTACATTTTTTTTTTTTTTTTTGAGATGGAGTCTTGCTCTGTTGCCAGGCTGGAGTGCAGTGGTGCGATCTCGGCTCACTGCAACCTCCACTCCCAGGCTCAAGTGATATTCCTGCCTCAGACTCCCTAGTAGCTGGGACTACAGGCACGTGCCACCGTGCCCAGCTAATTTTTTTGTATTTTTAGTAGAGATGGGGTTTCACCGTGTTTGCCAGGATGGTCTCAATCTCCTAACCTCAGGTGATCCACCTGGGATTACGGACATGAGCCACTGGACCAGGCCAAAAGTTACATTTTAACCTATTTAAAGTGTACAGTTCAATGGAATTGTTACATTCACCTACTTATACATCCATTGCCACTATCCACCTCCAGAACTCTTTCATCTTGCAAAATGGAAACTGTTCCATCACACAACACCCCTCCCATTCCTCTTCCTCTCTCTGGAAACCACCACTCTGCTGCCTGCCACTATAAATTTGCTAATGCAGATACCTCAGGGAACAGGAATCATAGTGTTTATCCTTTTGTGTTTGACTTATTTTACTAAGCACCATGTTTTCAAGGTTCATCTGTGTTTTAGCACGAATTAGAATTTCCTTCCTTTTAAAGGCTAATATTCTATTGTGTGTATACACCACCTAGAAATGTATCTTCTAGAATTTTTCTTGTCTGCTTGAAATCTTCCTCTTCCTCTCTGGGATGCTTAAATATCACTTGGCCTCAGCATTCCACTCCTGGCCCTCTGGGTTCCATCCCTGGGTGATCTTACTCTTGGTTCTGTCTACCACCTTTAGATCAAAAGATCTGTATCTCCTGCCCAGATTTTTCTCTGGATTGCAGACCTGCCTGTCCTACTGAAATGCCTCGTAGATACTGGTAACTAAACACTTGCCAGTCTGAACTCTTGCTTAAAGCTTTCATTTCCCATCTTTGTGTCTAAATGGTGACACCAGCATCTACTCAGGAACTCAAGCCAGGAACCTGGCATCACCCCCAATCCCTTCTTCCTGCTTTCTTCTTCCATTCAACCCATTATCAGGTCTTGTCAGTCCCCCATCCTGGCACTTCCTCAGCTCTCTCCACTCCTCTCCACATTGACACTATTGTTTAGGCCGTGATCACGTCTTTTTTTTTTTTTTTTTGAGACGAGTCTCATTCTGTTGCTCAGGCTGGAGTACAATGGCTCAATCTTGGCTCACTGCAAACTTCGCCTCCTGGGTTCAAGCGATTCTCCTGCCTCACCCTCCTGAGTAGCTGGGATTACAGGTGCGTGCCACCATGCCCACCTAATATTTTTGTATTTTTAGTAGAGACAGGGTTTCACCGTGTTAGCCAGGTTAGTCTCGATTTCCTGACCTTGTGATCTGCCTGCCTTGGCCTCCCAAGGCGGAGCACTTTATAATACCCAAAGTGCTGCTATTACAGGTGTGAGCCACCATGCCCAGCCAATCACATCTTATCTGGATTGCTCGGGCAGCCTCCTGTTTGACTTACCTGAATCCATCCAGTCTCCTATGTATTATAAACCACTGGATGGCCTCCCAGTGCCTACGGAATAAAGTCCACCCTTGTGAGGTTGGCCTGCAAAGCCCTCCCTCTCCCATGTAGCCTGTTCCTCACTGTGCTGGGATTTTCCAGCACACACCCTGCCCTCTACTGCTGAACCTTCACCTGTGTGTCCTTTTCCCCTCCACTGGCTGACTTTTTTAAAAAGTTCATTAAATTCTTGGGCCTGACGTGGTAGCTCATGCCTGTAACCTCAGCACTTTGGGAGGCTGAAACAATGGATCACTTGAGGCCAAAAGTTTGGGACCAGCCTGGCCAACATGGTCAAATCCTGTCTCTACTAAAAATACAAAAATTGGCCAGGCGTGGTGGCACATGCCTGTAATTCCAGCTACTCCGGAGGCTGAGGCAGGAGAATCACTTGAACCTGGGAAGCAGAGCTTGCAGTGAGCTGAGATTGTGCCATTGTACTCCAGCCTGGGCTACAAAGCCAGACTTAGTCTCAAAAAAATAAAATGAAGATAAAAATTTCTTAACTTTTGTTTATTATTTATTTTTTATTGCTCTATCTTTCTTGGGTGAACATTTTCTCACTTATATACTTTATTTTTTTTAAGGTTCATGGGTACAAGTGCAGGTTTTTACATGGGTATATTATGTATTGCTGGGTTTCCATTGAATCCCTCACTGAAATAGCATAGTACTCAGTAAGTAGTTTTTCAACCCTCTCCCTCTTCCCTCCCGTTTGCAGTGCTCAATGTCTCATTGTTCCTGTCTTTATGTCCATGCGTACCATGGTTTAGCTCCCCCTTATAAGTGAGAACATGCGGTACTTGATTTTCTGTTTCTGCATTCATTCACTGAGGATAATGACCTCCAGCTTCATCCATGTTGCTGCAAAAAACATGATTTTGGCTGGGCACGGTGGCTCACGCCTTTAATCCCAGCACTTTGGGAGGCCGAGGTGGGCAGATCACGAGGTCAGGAGTTCAAGACCAGCCTGGCCAATATGATGAAACCCCATCTGTATAAAAAAACAAACAAACAAAAACAACGATTTCTTTTTCTTTTCCTTTCTTTTCTTTTCTTTTTTTTTTTTTTTTTTTTTTGCTGTGTGGTGTTCTGTGTCGCATATGTATCACATTTTCTTTATCCAGTCCACCATCAGTGGATCCTCAGGTTGATGCCATGGCCTTACTATTGTGACTAGCGCTGTGATAAACGTATGAGTGCAGGTGTCTTTTTGACACAGTGATTTATTTTCCTTTGGGTAGATACCCAGGAGCGGAATTGTTGAGTTGAATGATAGTTCTATTTTTAGTTCTTTGAGAAATCGCCGTACTTTTTTCCAAAGGAGCTGAACTAATTTACATTCCCACCAATAACGTCTAAGCATTCTCTTTACCAATATCTGTTATTTTTTGACTTTTTAATGATAGCCATCTGACTGATGTGATATGGTATTTCATTGTGGCTTTCATTTGCATTTCCCTGATGATGAGTGATGTTGAGCAGTTTTTAATATGTTTCTTGGCCACTTTTAATACGTTCTTTGCCCACTTGTTAATAGGGTTATTTGTTTTTGTTGACTTAAGTTCCCTGTATATTCTGGATATTAGTCTTTTGTCAGATGCACAGCTTGCAAAAATTTTCTCCCATTCTGTAGGCTGCCTGTTTATTCTGTTGATAGCTTCTTTTGCTGTGCAGATCTCTTTAGTTTAATTAAGTTCCATTTTTCAATGTTTGTTTATGTTGCATTTGCCTTTGAGGTCTTAGTCATTCCTCTGGCCAAGTCCTGCCCATCTGTCCTCCAGAGAAGTCTGGGGTGTATGTCCTCTGAGTCCCCAGACACCTAGGTGCATTAGAATGATCTCTCTGTGTGCTCCTCCCATCAGCCTATCAGTCCCTCAGGGTGGAGATTGTTAGTTATGTACATTTCTTGGGGTAGCTTCACTCCGTATCAGAACTGTGGTCAGGGGAGACAATTTCACCCTGTAGTGACATGGAAATTGGGCTACAGCCCACCTCTTTCTTTCTGTGACCTGAGGAGTTTCATACAATAAACTTGGAGCATGCAAGTACCAGTTTTCCTTTTCCACTCCCATGTTTAAATTCCAGTTGAAAACTAGACTGTGGATTGAGGCAGAAATAGATGAAAATTTTAGGTTTATTAGTAAGACTGATTTAAGGATGCAGCTTAGATGTGAGTCCAGTTTGGACTTTCAAATGTGTTCCCTGGGAATTAAATGATGCACCTGCTGACCCCCACCAAGGCAGATCCCCCCAGTGAAAGGTCTCCCTCATTGTGGAAATGGAGAACTTGGTGGACTGAAAAAAAGAAGCTTAGATCTAAGGGTCCCCAGTTTGTCTCCTCAGAATGGAATATTTGTCACATACTTCCAGTCTTCCACCTGCAAGGCAGAGCTGCTTCCAGGAAACGCAAGGCATGGATGGGGGTGAATGGCAGGTGGGTAGCTTGTAGGACATAGGTGGGGCTGATGACAGCAGGTAGATCCCATCTTTTACAATCCCACCAACCAGATAAAGCACTTCTGGTCCTTTGGGCGGAGTGAGGATGAGGAGGCAGGAACATCCTCACAGCATGGTTCTCTCCATCTACAGGGGGCAATCGGTGTTTGTCCCAATCCATCAAGGCTCACCAGGCTGGGAGAACTTTTGCCAGACATGCAGGAAGGTGCCACAACTCCAGCTCAGACCTGTCCCTGCTCAGCCATAGGACTTTGTGCCTTCCATGGGCTCAAAACCTTTTATCAAATCATCTTAGTGATAGTTCGGGACTCATCTGACACTGCTCCTTTTCTTGCAACACATTTGAAACACCCCTTTGGGTGTGGACGTTGCCATCATTTGTGTCTGTTCCTATTGATTTCAGGATAAAACTTCATGTCCTCCACTTTGCTCTCTTCCCATCTCTTCTGTTTTGAGGCCGACTCACCTTTTCTGAAATGGGCTGGGCCCAAGTAGTTGGAAGGAGCTACAGATTGACAGGCACTGGGATTTTCTATGCACTGGAGGGTTTGGAAGGAGAAGACTTCTTAGGTTGTAGAGGTGGGCTTAAGGGTGCTCCTTCTGCATTGCTTTGGAAGTAAAGTTAGCTCTCTTTGGGCTTCATCAGTATTGAGTATTAGTGTAGGATGGTCAAGTGGAAGTGCCCTATAGACATTGGGAAGGTAGCCGGGGCTGCAGTGGAAAAGCTGAACTATTTCCTCAAAGTAGCCCCAAATCTACAGAGTTCACAAGCTCTCATAGGAGTGAGGGGAGGGCACTATGAGGTAGGTCTGAGACGGAGCTTCCAGCACACTTAGCAGCCCCCAAGGAGAGCTGACCTTGGCTTACAGGCACTTTTGGGTATTTTTGTTTGGAACATGAGTCCCCGGGTTGCGGGTAGACTGCAGAGCCCTGAAGAGCTGTGGGAAGGAGGCCCCGTGTTTTCTGATGGGCTCCCTTGTTCTCTTCTCAGGGCTTTGCATCTCAGGAGGCCAGGAGGCCCTCCACATGTCAAGCTGGCGGTGGAGTGGGATAGTTCTGTCAAGGAGCGGTGAGTTCAGGGGAATTTGCCTCCTGCAGAGCTGAGACAGGGCCTGTCTGTGCCCACATCTCCCTGGGTGCAGAGTCCCCCAGCATGGCTGCAGGCAGGGTGCACACATCCTAGAGCCAGTGGACTCTGTTCCTCTGAGATGCCTGAGTGAGAATTTTCTGTATGTAAATAACAGTGACAGGGATGGAGTGGCGGTGGCTCTGGTGGGTGATGTCAGAAGTGGTTACCGCAGGCACAGCGGACAGTTGTCCGCCCACTCACCCTGTGCCAGTCACTGCTCTGAACACTTTATGTGTGTATATGGGATTTATTTAATCTTCATCACACCCTATGTGTGGGTGATCTGGGGTAGGTAGTCCTGTAATCCACATTTCTCAGAGATGGAAACTGAGGCACAGAGGTTAAACCATTGCTTGTGAGCACACAGCTCATACGTTGGCAGAGCTGGGATTTGAACGTAGACCCTCTGGCTGGAGTCCATGCTCCTCATCACCTTGGCGACCTCTGTAATGCAGAGGGCATCAGCCTTACTTTAGGAAAGGACATTGTTCAGCCTGGCAAGTATTTGTTGATCAAATACTAGGTGCCGGCCCCTGTGCTAGGATGAGGAAAACAAAGATGAATAAGCCAAGGACCTGGTCCCTGCAGGAGCTGGTGGGGGAGAGAGATTCCAGTAAAATATAGTGCGGAGTCAGAAGGATGCCTGCAGCTCCCCAGGAACCCATAGGCAGGGAACGGTAGCGTCACCTGGCCAGTGCCTTCTGGCGGGTTTGCTGTGAGTAGAGACATAGACGGAACCCGCCTTGGAGCGGGAAAGTCCTGAACGCCGTGGGTGTCCTCTCCGTGCAGCCTGTTCGGGAACCTCCAGGAGGAGCGGGCGCAGGATGCCGACAGCGTGTGGCAGCAGCAGCAGGCACACCGGCAGCACAGCTGTACCTTGGATGAATGTTTTCAGTTCTACACCAAGGAGGAGCAGGTCCCGCCCTGGGGGTCCACGCCCCGGCCGGGAAGGGGGCTGGCTGCCTTTGGTGGGTTGGCCATGTGCCACGGGGGCCTCACAGTCCGGGTGGCTTCCTTTCCAGCTGGCCCAGGACGATGCCTGGAAGTGTCCCCACTGCCAAGTCCTGCAGCAGGGGATGGTGAAGCTGAGTTTGTGGACGCTGCCTGACATCCTCATCATCCACCTCAAAAGGTTCTGTCAGGTCGGTGAGAGAAGAAACAAGCTTTCCACGCTGGTGAAGTTTCCGCTCTCTGGACTCAACATGGCTCCCCACGTGGCCCAGAGAAGCACCAGCCCCGAGGCAGGGCTGGGCCCCTGGCCTTCCTGGAAGCAGCCAGGCTGCCTGCCCACCAGTTACCCGCTGGACTTCCTGTACGACCTGTACGCTGTCTGCAACCACCACGGCAACCTGCAAGGTGGGCATTACACAGGTGAGCCTTGCCTTGCCTCTCTGCACATGCAGCTGTGGCCACAGCCTCGAGATATCCCTAGAATAGGTGCTGCTGGGATGCTGAGCTCCCTGGGGCACTTAGTGAGACCTGACCCCTCACCTACCACATACCAGGGCATGTGCAGGAGCAGAGGGGATCTTGCCCCAGCGATGGAGTTGACGTTGAGGGCACACAGCTCGTACGTTGGCAGAACTGGGATTTGAACTCAGACCCTCTGGCTGGAGTCCATGCTCCTCATCACCATACTTGGCTACCTCTGTAATACTGAGGGCATCAGCCTTACTTTAAGAAAGGACATTGTTCAGTCCGGCCAGTATTTATTGATTGGCTACGAGGTGCCAGCCCTGTGCTAGGTTAGAGGTTGGAATATACAAAATTAGGCCTGATGCAGTAGCTCATGCCTATAATCTCAGCATTTTGGGAGGCTGAGGTAGAAAAGTAACTTGCAGTCAGGAGTTCGAGACCAGCCTAGGCAAAAAAACGAGACCCCATCTTTACAAAAAATGAAAGAATGAGCTAGACATTGTGGCTTACACCTGTAATTTTAGCTACTCTGGAAGCTGAGATGGGAGGATCTCTTGAGCCCAGGAGGCTGAGGCTGTGGTGAGCCATGATTGTACCACTGTACTCCAGCCTGGGCAACAGAGTGAGAGACCCTGTCCCTGAAACAAATGAACCAACAAACAGAGGTTAGTTACTGCCCGAATTTTCAACCATATTAAATATGGGAGTGTCATTACTGGAACTGGGAGAGTGACATTCATCCTCATCTGTGATTCAACTCGAGGAATCTTACTTACCAGATTTGGCATCCTTTTATTCTATGGGGTACTTTTCATGTTTATTCCTCTGGGGAACTTCAGAGCAGCAGATGAAGGGAAGGGCAGAAACAAACAGCCAGACGATTCTCTCAGTTACTCATAATCATCCCTTTGAGTGCGTTCAGAGAGTGTTGTGACTGATCATTTTTCTCAATGATGTCATCGTTTGCTTCTCTCTCACCAGGACATCTCAGTGACAGTGGGAGGCCTATTGGTAGCTGCAGCAATTGAGTGCCCCCACCGTGCAGATAGTGTGAGGGCCCTTCTGGGTGAGCCTTAGGAGTCTAAGGGGTTTAGGACATCATGTCCACCATCAGAGGATGGAGGGAACAGACCTCCCTGGAGAAAGAGAAATGAGGATGCAGTAACAGGCTGGGGACCATCTCAGTGGACAGAGATGCTTTGGACGGAGGAGTTATGCTGGGCCAGCCTGGGTTGGTCACAGTGAGGGTTATGGGGGCCACCAAAGCCACTCACAGTGGTGACCTCATGCTGCTGTGCAGTGCCAGCCTGTTTTTCCACAGCTGCCCTGCTCCAGTTGAGGGCTTGTCACCTTTGTAACTATTGGGACCATTTTGTCTAGCCACTTCCCCTGTCTCACTTCTCTGGGCCAAAAATAGCTCAGCAGGCATCCCTTGACACCCGTATATATCTTGGGCGGCATCTCAGTTACTCAGATTTTTTTTTTAATGGCTGAATGAGTCCCTGTGCACAGATGAGCGGTGAAAATAAGGACAGCTGGAACTTGGGTCTTGTCATTTCCCAAGCTGAACGTGCTGCCTCCCCATCTATAAACTCACAGGGGGGTGGCCCCAACATAAATTAAGGGCAGTGATGTAAAATCCCAGCAGGGAGTTAGAAGCAGTCTAGGAGTCAGAAGCGTTGGCATGAGCATGCAGTGTGAACTCTGCCTTATCAAAAGGGAGATCCAGACCCCTCCTGGGGTGAGCATTAAGGAGTAGAACGCCAATTTGGGGGCGGTGATTTGGCAGCAGAAGGGACGCAGCTCCTGGGAGGTTCCCCTTGCAGAGGTCTCCTGGGTCTGTGTTTGCACACACACTGTGCCACCACCTGCCAGGAAAGAGCCTGCTTAATACTAAAACCAAAGGCAGAGTAGTCCAAGGGGAAGAGAGGACTGGCGAGGGGGAAGAAGGGCAGTGTCTGCAGGCAGCATATTCCTGGGTAAGACCTGGGCCATGTGCTCTCATTTGCACCAACATACACCATCTTTTTCCTCAAGACAATCTGCACTGCCCTTTCAATGGCAGAGCCAGGGCTTCAAACCTGGGCAATCTGGCTACTGGGCCAGTAGCTTCTGCCCTGCCGAGATGAGTGACTCGTGATATGAACAAGTCCCCTAGCCATATAGGGTATTGTAGATGAGGGTCAACTCCCTCATTAGGTGAAGCACACCCTCAGTGGCTTCCTAGGAAAGGGTGATGGGAGCTTGACCTGTGGAGTGCTTACATGTCAGAAAGTGTCTTTATTTCCACACCTGATTGATAGCCTGGTGGGACGTAAAGTTCTCAATTGAAAATTGACAATGTTGGCTGGGTGCAGTGGCTCACGCCTGTAATCCCAGCACTTTGGGAGACAGAGGCAGGCAGATCCCGAGGTAAGGAGATCGAGACCATGGTGACCAACATGGTGAAACTCCATCTTTACTGAAAATACAAATACAAAAATTAACCGGGTGTGGTGGCATGTGCCTGTAGTCCCAGCTACTCAGGAGGCTGAGGCAGGAGAATCTCTTGAAACTGGGAGGTGGAGGTTGCCTGGGCATCAGAGCAAAACTCTGTCTCAAAAAATTAAAAAAATAAAATCAACAATGTTGTTCCATGTGGAATGGGTCTGGAGTGGGGTTTTGCTGTTGAGAATGGGCCAGGCCAGTTTATTTCTATTCCTTTGTCTAGATATATTTTTCTCTCTGGAAGCTGTCAGGTTCTTTATCACAGGTGCTCTGGGATTTCAGGCAGTGTGCTTACCTGTGGGTCTTTTTCATTGCTTATGTTGGGCATTCAGGGGACCTGTGTGTCTGCAGATATGTGATCTTCAGGTCTGGGAAATATCTTTTTGCTTTTTTTTTTTTTTTTTTCTGAGATGGAATCTCACTCTGTCACCCAGGCTAGAGTGCAGTGGTGTAATCTTGGCTCACTGTAATCTCTGCCTCCTGGGTTCAAGTGATTCTCCGGCCTCAGCTTCCCAAGTAGCTGGGATTACAGGCACCTGCCACCACACCAGGCTAATTTTTGTATTTTTAATAGAGACAGGGTTTCACTATGTTGGCCAGGCTGGTCTCAAACTCCTGACCCCAAGTGATCCTCCCACCTCAGCCTCCCAAAGTGCTGGGGTTACAGGTGTGAACCACCGTGCCCAGCCTCTTTGTGCTCATTTTTCAATTTAATTTTTTGGGTGGAAGTGGGGGTCAAACCATTTTATTAAGGGGAATGGGGTGGCAAAGCAGCGGTGATAATGATAAGACCTGACATCCTCGGTGGGCCGGGAACCCCGAGGGTCTGCAGATGCAGAAGGCTAAATTTAGTTTTTGGATAGATCATACATTCCTGTGATGTTTAAAAAAGTACACACTGAACAGCCTTGCCTCTACCCACTTTTCCCGTCCATTCACTCCAGTCCCCTTGTTAGCTTTCTGTGGATCCCTCCAGAGCCTCTGTGTGCAGACACAAGCAGACACACATAGAGATATCCCCAGACTTCACCCACTCCGATCCCTTTCAAACACAAAGGTAAATACTGTGTCTATAGTCCTATACCTGGCTTTTGGCACTTGGTAATCTATCTGAGAGTCTTTCTATATTGGAACATAGAGATCTACAGCATTCTTTGTTTTTTCCTCCCATTTGCTTGGTGTTTCATGGTATGTGTGATCCACAGTTTATTTCACCCATCTCCTATTCATGAACATTTAGGTTATTTCCAAATTTTTATTATAATTCTCCTGTGAACAAAGTTGTGCATCGTGTTATTTTGTGTGTGTGAACTTTTGCTGTCCATGGTAGGTAGAATAATGCTCTCCCACATATGTCACGATCCTAATCCTAAGAACTCATGATGATGTGACCCTACATGGCCAGGGAGAGTCAAGGTGGCTAATCTGCTGACCTTAAGATACAGAGATGTCCCTGGATGGCCCAGGAGGTCCAAATAGAATCACAGAGCCCTTTAAGTGTGGAAGAGGGAGGCAGAAGAGTCAGAGAATGATGCCGAGTGAGAAGAACTCAACCTCAACTCGTCACTGTTGGCTTTGAAGATGGAAGGAGCCAGGACTGTGGGTGGCTTCAAGAGGCAGGAGAAGGCAAGAAAACAGATTTTCCCTGAAAGCTTCCAGGAGGAATGGAATCCTCCTGACACATATGTCCATGACTGTGTTGGTACCAGGCAGTCATCATGCAATGTAGGAATGAGGACATCTGACTTCCAGGAATTTTTCTGGCTAGAACTAGCATTTGTAAGATGCTTCTCATACTGTAGGCCCCAACAGTTGGTAGCTTTCAAGCTACTATCTACTTTTACCTAATTGTTATCGTACAATAGATGTATTTTTTGTTTTTAGTAGATTTTTTTTTGCCATTTTGCATATCAAAATAAACTTAAAAGATATTAAATGAAATAAAATCTTAGGATGAGGCACTTGACTAAATGGCCAAAGGAGATACTGGGTTCCATCATGACCTGTGTGCATATTCATTTACATATGAGCATGTGTGTTTATGTGTACATACATGGATTCAGGCTAAACAGAATTTCATGAGATGATAATTACATTTACTATATGTGATATACCTTGGTCCATTCTGTTCCAGAATAAGATATTATTTAATTTTTAAAATTATTTATTTATTTATTTATTTTTAAGTGCAATGATTGCCAGTGCCCTGATGCATTGATGGCAGGCAATTTGGAAGACACCGAACTATATAGAAATCCAGGATCTCTGGTCATTAATTTATTGCACAAATATTTGTGAAGTACTCATTCTGTGCCAGACCCTGCACTAGGTGCTGGAGCTTCAGTGATGAACAAGACACATACGAGGCCTGCCCTCGTGGGACTTCAGTCTCATTTTGGAGACAGACAATAAAAAGGTGCTTACCATTTTAGCACTTTCACTACCTGACATTCTGAAGGTAGTGAATGATTGATTGATTGATTGTGTCTGTGATAGTCATAAGGCCTTTCTGAGAATGTCACATGCAGGCTCAGAGCTAAGGATGAGATAGAACTAGCTATGTGACTAATGGGAGGAATTGCAATATGAGCAGAGCTCCTAGCATGTGCAAAGGCCCTGGGGCA
Organism: Alouatta palliata; assembly: GCA_004027835.1. Lineage (NCBI taxonomy): Eukaryota > Metazoa > Chordata > Mammalia > Primates > Atelidae > Alouatta > Alouatta palliata. The sequence continues at coordinate 23,333 of PVKV010017712.1, read as the reverse complement.
GAAAGCATTTGGTGTGTTTAAGACATGATGAGAGCCTGTGTGCAGTGCAACAGGTCAGGGGTGAGTGACAAAGGGCTGGAGAAGTGGGCAGAACACTAGAGGCCATGGATGGGAGTTTCCATTTTTCCCAAAGGGGTGATAAATCATTTAAGGGTTTTTGTTTGTTTGTTTGTTTGAGATGGGGTCTTGCTCTGTCGCCAGGCTGGAATGCAGTGGTGTGATATCAGCTCACTACAACCTCTACCTCCCCAGTTCAAGTGATTCCCCTGCCTCAGCCTCCTGCGTAGCTGGGACTGCAGGTGCACGCCACCACGCCTGGCTAATTTTTTATATTTTAGTAGAGACGGGATTTCACTATGTTAGCCAGGATGGTCTCAATTTCCTGACCTCATGATCTGCCTACCTTGGCCTCCCAAAGTGCTGGGATTACAGGTGTGAGCCACCATACCCGGCCCATTTAAAGGTTTTAAGCAGAGTGAAGACATAATCTAGTGTACAAATCAAACTACTTGCTCTGTTCTGTAGAGAAGGGAACAAGATTGGAAGTTGGCATTCCAGTTAGGAGGATGTTTCAGGGGCTCTACCAAGAGACACCATTGGCTGAGATGTTGGCGTTGACAATCAAGATATTTGAGACATATTTGGGAAGCAACATCAGTAGGTCTGGCCTTTGGACTAGGTGTGGGGTGGAAGGGAAAAGCAAGAGCAAAGATGAACTTCTGGGTAGCTGGCTTGGATTAGCGCGGAGGTCAGCAAACTGTGGCCCAGGGCTGGATCCAGTCTAGGGCCTGCTTTTTTTTTTGTTGTTGTTGTTATTGTTTTTATTAATAGTCTCTGGGTTAAAAATGGTTTTTACAGTTTTATAGGTGGGAGAAAGACAAGCAGAATATGCAACAGAGAACATATGTGGCCATATGTGACCTGCAAAGCCTAAATAATTGTCATGTGGTCCCTTAGGGGAAAAGTTTGCAAACCTCCAGATTACTGGGTTATGCTGTCATTGACTGAGATGTAGAGGGCAAGGAAAAGGATATTTTGTAGTTGTTTGAGAAGTGGGGAGAATATGAACTTTCCTTAGACGTTTGACTTCAGTTCTTCGGTAGGAAAGAGATATGCCGTAATCCCAACTGTGATTCTCATTTTCACTTTTATTGCATACTTAATCAGAGATGTGCATTTTGAAGCTTCTGGGAAGAAATGGGGTGAACATTGACATTATTGTCTAGCTACCTAATTTGGGAGCTCCCTTTTATTAGAGATTTTGCCTGAGGAAGGGCTAGAATATTCAACTTAAAATAACAGCTCAGTGGCTCACGCCTGTAATCCTAGTTCTTCGGGAGGCCAAGGTGGCTGGATCACCTGAGGTCAGGAGTTTGAGACCAGCCTGGCCAACATAGTAAAACCCCGTCTCTACTAAAAATACAAAGATTAGACAGGTGTGGTGGCAGGTGCCTGTAATCCCAGCACTTTGGGGGGCCGAGGCGGGTGGATCACGAGGTCAGGAGGCTGAGGCAGGAGAATTGCTTGAACCTGGAGGGCGGAGGTAGCAGTGAGCCGAGATCATGCCGCTTCACTCCAGCCTGGGCAAAAGAGTGAAACTCTGTCTCAAAAATAAATAAACAAAATGAAAATAATAACAGCGCTCTTTATCAGTAAGAGAGTATAACTTATTGATCTTTTCTGATTCCAGAAAAATTCATTTCTGGCCAAAAATGGACTGTTGTTTTCTCATTCTAGTTTAAACATGTCAGTTTTTCAGCGATGCCAGTGGAAAGTGTCTTCCTGCCTTTTGGGGTTCCAATAACTTAGACTTGGGGTGGGGACCTTTGCAGCCTACTGCCGGAACTCTCTGGATGGCCAGTGGTACAGTTACGATGACAGCACGGTGGAACCACTTCAAGAAGATGAGATCAACACCAGAGGGGCTTACATTCTCTTCTATCAGAAGCGGAACAGCATTCCTCCCTGGTCAGCCAGCAGCTCCATGAGAGGTAGGTGCTGCTGCTCATTACAGGAGGGGGCTTTGGGGAGTCGCTTTAAGAACTGGGAAGATGTGGCCGGGCGCACTGGCTCATGCCTGTAATCCCAGCACTTTGGGAGGCCGAGGCGGGTGGATCACGAGGTCAGGAAATCGAGACCATCCTGGTCAACATGGTGAAACCCCGTCTCTACTAAAATACAAAAAATTAGCCCGGCGTGTTGGCAGGTATCTCTAGTCCCAACTACTCAGGAGGATGAGGCAGGAGAATCGCTTGAACCTGGGAGGAGGAGGTCGCAGTGAGCTGAGATTACACCACTGCACTGCAGCCTGGTGACAGAGCGAGACTCCGTCTCAAAAAGAAAAAAAAGGAAAGGGAAGATGCTCAGTTGAACATCAAGGAAGAGGAAGCCCTGCTGCTGCTATGGAAACCTGAGCAGCACAGGCTCGTGGCTCATTTGTCGGGATGTGGGATGGATATATCATAATTCAGGAAAGGGGAAAAGAATAATTATTTGTATTCAAGGCAGTTGACTCTTGGCAGGGTGGAATTCCGTATTCCTAGTCTGACTCATATCACACTAGGTTTTATTAGATGTGTGTAATATGAACTGATGTCAGTCCTATTAGAAAGGGAGAACAGTTATAAAAGATGCAGGTCCCTTCCAGGAAAGGTAGCTGTTTACACACTCTGCCCTCCAGCAATTCATTTATTAGACAGCCTCAAACTTGCTTGGAAATCCGGAGAAAGAAAGTGCCAAAGCTAACCCTTTCGTGTGACTTGTTTCATGCTGCAAACCAGCCATCCTTACCTTTGGGACAAGAGATCATTAAAAAAAAAAAAAAAAAATTCTCCTAACAGTTATCAGAAAATGGCCAAATAAATCCAAGAGTCCTCAGCAGGTCTAAATCAATCCTAATGCACGTCTGGCTTCCATTTATAGAAGGAGATATTGAAAGAAGAACTAACAACCTGTCATATTAGAGAAAGGAAGGTTTTCTTACTGTCCAGTATAATAAAAGTAATGTCTCCCTATGGAACAAAGGGTAGGCATCCTTAATGCCCATTCATTGTAAAAGATTTGGTTTCCCTAAACTTGGGGTATGCTCCTGGAACGTGGCTTATGACCTGTTCAACTGTGCGTCCTGGGGCCTTGGTGCTGGTAGTAAATTACTGTTACTCTGATGACAGCTGTGGGTAACCTTTCCTGTCCTTTGGCTCTGGAAAAAGAAACAAACCAAAAACATATTTAGGATGCCAAAGCTGGTGACAGGTAATTTCACAGAAAGCATTTCAAAGCTTGTCAACCTACTTTTCTTTGTTTTTTTTGAGACAGAGTTTTGCTCTTGTTGCCCAGGCTGGTGGGCAATGGTACGATCTTGGCTCACTGCAACCTCCACCTCCCAGGTTCAAGTGATTATCCTGCCTCAGCCTCCCGATTACAGGTGCCTGCCACCACGCCTGGCTAATTTTTTATATTTTTAGTAGAGATGGGGTTACACCATGTTGGCCAGGCTGGTTTCGAACTCCTGACCTCAGGTTATCTGCTCGCCTCAGCCTCCTCAAGGGCTGGGATTACGGGCGGGAGCCACTGCACTTGGCCCATACTTGCCTTTTTGTGCTCAAATGCCTCTCCCTAAACTTTTAAGCTTAGTCACATGGGTACCCAAACCCCACAGGTTTCCCCTCTGGTCAGTGACTGGTTTCTGCAGTTCTGCTCTGGTTTTGCATTCCAGGGCTGAAGGATGGGGCCGAAATGGGGATCTGGCTGTGAGATGCTCCCCTAGGACTCTGAAGGGCTGGAGTTGGATGCAGCCTCCCTCTCTGTACTTTCTCCGCAGGCTCCACCAGCTCCTCCCTGTCTGATCACTGGCTCCTGCGGCTGGGGAGCAACACTGGCAGCACGAGGGGAAGCCTGCTGTCCTGGAGCTCTGCCCCCTGCCCCTCCCTGCCCCAGGTTCCCGACCCTCCCATCTTCACCAACAGCCTCTGCAACCAGGAAAAGGGTATGTTGGTTAAATTTCTTGGTTTATTTTCATTTTCTGTAATGTCCGTGGTGACTGCTCTGCAGTGAAAGATCTATCACATCATAGCCTTGAATGGAAGGAGTCCGTCATTTCGAGAGGTTTGTTCATCTCTTAAATGGGGTCTTCTATGACCTGCCCTTGCCCACTTCTCCCCGTCCTCTACTCTCCAGCCACAGGTGCCTTTTCTCTGCCCCCGTGTAGCTTGCTGTCATAAACAAATAAACATGGGAACATGGTACTTAAAGAAGGGAGAATGACAAAGAGAATCAGGGAAGAAGGCATCGAGGCCCCGGGTGGGGGAGGGAAGGTGCACAGGACCTGGTAGATAGGGCTAGTGGGGAACAGCTTTCTAGGGGTGACACTGAGCAGAACCCTGAGTGAGAGAGAGTGACTTGTGTGGAAACCTAGGGGTGTGTTCCAGAAGAGCCATCTAGGGTGAAGGCGGGGAGTGGGCGTGGGATATGTGAAGGGTGGAAGAAACCAGAGCTGTGGCTGGAGCAGAGACACCCAGGAGCAGAGAGAGCAGAAGTGGACAGGGGCCATATTGGAAACCACCTTCCTGAGCTTGAGGTGTAAAGTTTGGGCTCTATTCTAAGTGTAGTGGATAGCAAGTGGAGAGGTATTTTTAAAGTTTTTAATTTATTTTTAATGCTTCTGCTTTAAATCATTATTTTTTAAAAATTGACATATAATTGTACACATATATGGGGTACATGTGATATTTTGATACATGCATATAAAGTGTAATGATCAAACTAGGGTGTTTAGAATATTCATCACCTCAAACATTTGTCATTTCTTTGTGCCAGGAACATTTCAAATCTCTTCTAGCTGTTTTGAAATATACACTATATTGTCATTAACTGTAGTCATCTGTCTGTGCTGTTAAACATGGGAACTTATTTTATCTAACTGTATATTTGTACCTATTACCCCACCTCTCTCCATCCACCCCCCATCCCAGCCTCTGGTAACCATCATTCTACTCCCTACCTCCATAAGATCAACTTTTTTAGCTTACTGGAGAGTTTTGAGCAGGGAAGTGATTGATCTGATATATAGTTTTTGGAGTGTCCACTCTGGCTAGTGTTTGGAAAATACATCACAGGGGGAAGAGTGGGGATGTAGGAAGGCCAGTCAGGAGACTCACATGGTTATATCCAGGCGGGAGACAGTGGTGGCTTGAACTAGCATGTTAGGTAAGAGATAGTCAAACTGGATGTATTTTGAAGCTGGAGCTGCTAGGATTTTCTGATGTGGGGTGTGCAGTGTGAAGAAAAGAGAATAGTCAAGGTTAACTCCTTGCTTAGGGTCTAAATAATGGGGGGAAGGAGCTGCACAGTTCATGAGGCAGAGAAAGTTGGGTAGGAACAACCAATTTTGGAGGGAAGTCAAGAATTTTCTCTGCCAAGGTCTGTCCCACAGACGCCAGCTGCATGATGGTTGAATAAATGCATTCAGACACAAATTTCCAGTAATCAACTGTGCTGAGGGGTCATGAGCCACTCAAAAAAAGACATCGCAGCTACATGACCCTGACTAGTTCGCCCTCTCCTCATTTATTCATCATAGATTTAATAACAGAGGCTTTAAGTCAACACATTTGTAGAGAAAGATTAAAGACATGCCAGGTTCAGATGCTCAAAGCAAATACCATTAGAGGGTAATCTCCCTGGTCAACCTCCCTCTGAGAGGACCATTCTGGCTCAAAGGTTAGTTTTAAGACCACATGACTAAACAAGCTACCTAGATAAACTACTCACATTTCTTTGTATTTGCACCCTAATTTCTCTGGCTCCTAGACTCTGGCTACCTTCAGCCAAGAACTATAGAAAAAACCCTTAGGCTTTCCAAAAGGATTTGAGACTATATTCTATAACTTCCTCTAATATTTTTTCCTTTAATATTGTTCCCACCACCCTGAATGAATTCTCAAGTCTTTTTACATAGTAATTTTAAGAATTCTGTAAGACAACAGTCCCCAGCCTTTTTGGCACCAGGGACCAGTTTCATGGAGGACAATTTTTGTACAGACTCAGGGTGAGGATGGTTTTGGGATGAAACTGTTCCACCTCAGATCATCAGGCATTAGATTTTCTTAAGGAGCACATAACCTATATCCCTCACATGCACGGTTCACAATAGGCTTTGTGTTCTTATGAGATTCTAATGCCCCTGCTGATCTGATAGGAGGCGGAGCTCAGGAGGTAATTAGCAGCTTTCAATGCAGATGGAGCTTTGCTCACTTGCCCACCACTCGCTTCCTGCTGTGCGTCCTGGTCCCAGACAGGCCACAGATCAGTACTGGTCCACAGCCCAGGGGTTGGCATCACATCAACATGATAACTGGGGAGTGGAGAAAAATATTTGAGAGTCATCAGCATATAGATGAAATGGAAAGTCATGGTGCTGGCTGAGCTCTCCTGGGGAAATAGTACAGATGGAGAAGAATGAAGACCTGAGACCAAACCTGGGGTCCCTCCAACATCTAAGGGTTGAACAAAGGTAGAGAGGCCAACAAAGGAACTGAGAAGGAGCAGCCAGTGAGGGGAAGAAAACCAGGTGAGTGTGGTTGACAGATGCAAAAAAGAGAATCTTAAGGAAGCAGCCAACCATGCTGAATGCTGCTGAGAGGCTGAGTAAGGTGAGGATGGGTACGTTCCATCAGGCTAGAAGGCCACTGGGGACTTGCCAGGAGCATCTGCCATAGCTGGAGAGAAGGGAGGCCCACTTGCAGCAGGTGGACCAGAGGCTGGGGGTTGAGGAAGTGGCAGTGCGTACACACTCCACCAGGCAAGGTGACCAAAGGAAGACGGGCTGACAGCCAAGTCGGAGATAGTAGAGATGCATTTTGATGATCAGGTCTACAGGGAGACATTGATGACAGTGCTGGGAACAAGGATATCACCACAGAAACAAAGTCCTCAAGCCCGAGCATGTCGGATCACACCTGGAATCCCTACATTTTGGGAGGCCAAGGTGGAAGGATCTCTTGAATCCAAGAGTTCAAGACTAGCCTGGGCAACATAGTGAGACCCGATCTCTATAAAAAGTTAGCCAGGCAGGGTGGCCTGTACCCTGTTGTCCCAGCTACTCAAGAGGGTGAGGTGGAAGGATCTCTTGAGCTTGGGAAATTAGGGCTGCATGAGCTGGTGGCATACCACTGCACTCCAGACTGGATGACAGAGTGAGACCTTGAATCAAAAAAACAAAGAAACAAACAAAAAAAACCAAAATTCTTATGTAAGAACTGTATGTCTGTGTGTGTGTGTGTGTGTGTGTGTGTGTCTTTGTGTGTGTGTGTATCTCTGTGTTTCTGTGTGTATATGTGTCTGTGTGTGTGTCTGTGTGTATGTGTGTCTGTCTGTGTGTGTCTCTGTGTATGTCTCTGTGTGTGTACATGTCTGTGTGTGTGTTTGTGTGTCTCTGTGTCTGTGTGTCTCTGTGTGTGTGTGTCTGTGTGTGTCTCTGTGTATGTGTCTGTGTATGTGTCTGTGTGTGCCTGTGTGTCTCTGTGTGTCTGTGTGTGTGCCTATGTGTCTCTGTGTTTCTGTGTGTTTGTGTGTCTGTGTGTGTGTCTCTGTGCATGTGTCTGTGTGTATCTCTGTGTGTGTGTGTGTGTGTATGTGTCTGTGTGTTTCTGTGTGTGTCTGTGCCTGTGTCTCTGTGTGTGTGTCTTTGTGTGTTTCTGTGTGTCTGTATGTCTGTGTCTCTCTCTGTGTGTGTTTCTATGTATCTGTATCTGTGTGTGTGTCTGTGTGTCTGTGTGTGTATGTATCTGTGTCTGTCTGTGTATGTGAAAGTGTATGTTTGTGTGTATGTGTGTGTTTTGTTTGTGCCTGTGTGTGTGTCTGTGTGTCTTTGTGTGTGTGTGTGTGTGTGTGTGTGTGATCTTGATTTAGGCTTTGTGCTCCTTCAGCCAGAAAATGGTAACATGCTCAAATTATTTTTTGAGTTTCTTATTTCTTGTTAGGTCTTAGGTTAGTTTTTAAAATACAATCTTAATAGAAATGTTAAATATATAGAACTATCATACGTAGAAATATTATATATACTTGTGATTAGTATACTTTACATATTGCATACAATTATATATATGAAATATATATAAGTATATGTAAAGTATATTAATCCTTCAATACTTAAAGTATATTAAGTATACATCTGATAAATTTTCATAAAATGAACATCCTCATGTACCAGATTGAAAAATAGAATGTTCTATCACCCTGCCCCTTTGTATCGCTCTCAATCATTACTGTTTTAAATAAAAAACAGCTTGGAGATACATAGTTCTCTGCACAGAAATTTACTTATGAGAGAGAGAGCGTGCACAAACTGTTGTCTGTTGACAATTGTCAATAAAAAGGCAAACAGGGGTTTGGAGAAGAGGGCATTCAGGGTGAGGTGGGAGAACCACCCATGGGCTGGAAGGAATCTGTTGCAGAGGCTAGCCTCGTGGTCTGACCTGGAGAAGTCTGGCTTGGTCATCAAGGGAAGCTCCCTGAGTTGTTATAGATTTATGGTTGTTATAGATTTGAGTTATTTATGGATTCTCCAAAAATCCTTGCAAGTTTTGCTGTGAAGTTATCTGCAATGTCTGCTACTTGGTGAATCTCACCATTTCTCTTATTAAAATTTCTTATATTGGGCCAGACGTGGTAGCTCATGCCCATAATCCCAGCACTTTTGGAGGCCGAGGCAGGTGGATCATTTGAGGTCAGGAGTTTGAGACCAGCCTGATCAACATGGTGAAACCTCATCTCTACTAAAATACAAAATTTAGCTGGGCATGGTGGTGGGCACCTGTAATCCCAGCTACTCTGGAAGCTGAGGCAGGAGAATCACTTGAATCCAAGAGGCGAAGGTTGCAGTGAGCCAAGATCGCGTCACTGCACTCCAGCTTGGGCGACAGAGCAACACTCCCTCTCAAAAAAAAAAAAATAAATAATAATAATAAAAAACAGTTCTTACATTGTAAGAATAGTTTACATAGTTTACATTTTGTATAGTGGTTAGGTTTTGGAGTTGTTTCTGGTTTGCAGCCATTACCAGTAGTCCTGCTATGAACATTTTTGTTCATGTCCTTGGTGTCCACATGTCTGCATTTCTGTTGGGTGTATGCCTAGGAGTGGAATTGCTTGGGCATTGTGTGTGTGTGTGTGTGTGTGTGTGTGTGTGTGTGTGTGTGTGTGTATTCATCAGCTGCTTATTTCTTTATACTTTATGTCACCCTGGTATCCAAGTACCCAACACAGTACAGCAGGTCCTTAAATAATGTCATTTCATTCAACAGTCATTTCACTATAATGTTGATGAGAAAAAGTAATTGATTCCTAGCCGGAACTGCTGGAGAATGCAGTTTGCTCATTCTCCCCATGTCTGCCTAGATTTTCTCGGGGTACTCCAGTACCATTAGGTACCATTAGGTAATCTGATTGCCTGCACAGTCTCACTGTGAGTGAATGTGAGTCACCCTCAAATGGGAGGGGCCTGTCCAGGGCTGGTTCCGGCCATTCATGACCCTGAGCTGGAATAAGTGGGCAAATAATTATCTTACTTGTTACTCTTTCTTAAATGTATATATAGCTCACATTTCTTTCAATGTTTAATAATAGAAGTGATTTGGTCTTTAGGTAGAAGTTTGGCAATGCTTTTGGGACCAGAACTATGCTGTAGAAGCTTAACTATTATTTATATCAATTGGTCTATGGGAAAATTGGTTGTGTTAGACGTTGTTTTGTTTCAAGTCCAAGTTATTAACAGCCTGACAATGATGCTCCAAATACTTATCGTAGAAGGTGGTACCAGGCTCTGGTTACGTATTTATGAGAGAATAGAGATGATGATAGAATCTTAGAGCTACAAGTGGTTTTAGATTCTCATTGAGTCCACACTTCTGTTTACAGTGATTTATGTGTCAGAGTTCAGTTAATTCACTCCCCAGCGTGTGGCATTTGGGTTGCCAGAATTTCGCGAGTAGACATGACACTCCCAGCGTGTCTGTGCATCTTGGAGTTGTCTGATTTCCTTAGAACACGTTTCTGTGCAGGCGTACTATTTCACGCAGTATGTTTTGACTTGTTCTGTCTGGACATTTGTTTTTCCCTTGCATTTTCATGATTGCAAATCTAAAATTGTGTCTATGGCCGGGCAATATGGCTGACGCCTATAATCCCAGCTACTTAGGAGGCTGGGGCAGGAGACTCGCTTGAACCCAGTAGGTGGAGGTTGCAGGGAGCTGAGATCGCACCATTGCATTCCAGCCTAGGTAACGAGAGCAGAATTCTGTGTCAAAAAAAAAAAAAAACAGTGTCTACAACAAAAAAGATGTTCTTTCTCAAGCCCGTTCATTCCTGTCAGCACTGCCTATGGTAGGCTCAAAAATTCGTCCCAGCTCTGTTTAATGGTGAAGGACCTCAGGCCATTTCTCAGTTCTCCCAAGGAGAAATGTGCTTGGTACCCTTCCAGGAGGAGGCAATTTCAAAGGATGGTCCAAGTTTTTTACATGGTATTCAGATAGATGTCAGGCGAAGCTCTAGAAAAACTCCGCAGAGACCCCTGAGAGTGCTGGGAGAGGGGTGATCACTGGCCTGCAGACCCTTGCAGGTATTTTACTCACATTATCTAATTAAGTCCCCAAAACCCTTGGGAGAGGTGACCTTATAGCCCTACCCAGGGGAAATCCCAGCCTGGGTGTGAAGCAACCAGTCACATACACCTGGTTATGAACCTCACCCTTGAAAGTGGTGGGGCTGAAAATAGACCTGTTCTCTCCAGGTGCTAGATCCTGACTCTCAGGCTCTTTAGACATACATTCCAGATTAGAGTCTCTTTCACGTGAAGAGAGACTGCGCCTTGGTTCCTCAGGGAGCTTTCCCTCTTGGGGTTGGACTAAAATTGTGACAGATTTTAAAACCTCTTTTGGAATTTCTGAGATGGTTGAAAAATCCAGTGATTGCTGGGTGTGGTAGCTCACGTCTGTAATCCTAGCACTTTGGGAGGCCGAGGCAGGTGGATCACTTGAGGCCAGAAGTTTGAGACCAGCCTGGCCAACATGGCAAAACCCCGTCTCTACTAAAAATACAAAACTTAGCTGGGCATGATGGCGCATGCCTGTGATCCCAGCTACTCAGGGGGCAGAGGCTGGAGAATCACTTGAGCTCAGGAAATAGATGTTGCAATGAGCCGAGATCACCCCACTGTGCTCCAGCCTTGGTGACACACTGAGACCCTGTCTCAAAAAAAAAAGGAAGAAAGATTGGGAGGCCAAGGCAGCCGGATCACTTGAGGTCAGGAGTTTCTCACCAGCCTGGCCAATGTAGTGAAACCCCGTCTCTGTTAAAAACCAAAAATTAGCTGGGCATGGTGGTGCTTGCCTGTAATCTCGGCTACTTGGGAGGCTGAGGCAGGAGAATCGCTTAAACCTGTGAGTGGGAGGTTGCAGTGAGCCAAGATTGCACCATTGCACTCCAGCCTGGGCGACAGAATGAGACTCTGTCTCAAAAAAAAAAAAAAAAAAGAAAGAAAAAGAAAAATCAAGCGTTTTGTTTATTTGTTTGTTTTGTTATTACTAAACCTGGGCGATATGAAAATCTAGCGTATCAGTTTTCAAATACTGGTTGGTATGACTTCTTCCTATCCTCCTGAGTTTGCGAATATGCGGGAGAAAGTTTTATTGACTGTCAAAATTTGCAGAGGTGACTACTGGCATTTAGTCCCTGGGGAGGGGGGGACGCGTAGGCAAGGATACTAAGTGTCCTGCAATGCCCAGAAGCAGTCCCACTCAGTAAAAAAATCACCCCTGCAAAACGCCAGCAGCTCTCTGTAGAGAAATACTGACAGCCTGAGAATGCCACTTTTCTGGTAGCCCTGGTCATGAACATCGTAATACTGAAGGCATCTTAAACCAAAATGAACAGATTCAAGTTTTTTGGAGACTGCAACTTACATAATTGAGGTGGGTGTGGGGGAAGGTTCTATAAGAAAAAGAATGTAAATACATCTTACTTTTGCAATTTTCATATAATCATGAACATGTTTAAAAAAAAATGGCTAGGAGTCCTTCTCAGAGGCCCCCTGGTAACAAAGGGTCCCGAAAGTTAAGCTTCCATAGTTTCTCCGTCCGGACGCTTCTGATGATAAATTTCCTCTATGGCTTTTGTTGGGCATCACAGGTTTTGTTTCTCTCCTTTTTAGCACTCTCCAGAGAGTATTTCATTTCAGCTTTGATTTCTTCTTTGATCTAGAGGTTATCTGGAAGTTTTAGCTATTTCAGATTGTTTTGGTCAGCTCTATTTGATTTTTGGGGGTGATGATCCAAGAATGTGGTTTTCAAAAATTATTCCCTTTTTGGAGTCAGGCATGCTACCATTGCACCACGAGCTCACACATTCTTCTCTTTTTGTGGTCAAGTTCATGATTACTGTTTTGTAAATGCTCTGTGCATGTATAAACGAATGTATACTGTTTATTTGAGGGATGTGAGCTTTGTATCGTAACTATTAGATGAGTTGATTGTTTATTCAAGTCTCCTATGTCTTTAAATGTACCTTCTCTAGGACTCCTGGCAGGAAGGGCATATATTGAAACCTTGCTGTATACGTGTATCTTTTTTTCTTTTTCTTTTTGAGACGGAGTTTTGCTCTTGTTGCCCAGTCTGGAGTGCAATGGCACGAACTTGGCTCACTGCAATCTCTGCCTCCCAGGTTCAAGTGATTCTCCTGCCTCAGCCCAGCCTTCCGAGTAGCTGGGATTACAGGTGCCTGCCACCACACCTGGCTAATTTTTTTTTTTTTCTGTATTTTTAGTAGAGATGGGATTTCACCATGTTGGCCAGGCTGGTTTCGAACTCTTGACCTCAGGTGATCCACCCGCCTCCACCTCCCAAAGTGCTGGAATTACCAGCGTGAGCTACCGTGCCCGGTCTAGCTGTATCTTTAATCAAGTAATCCTTGTATTTTAATAATTTTTGCTTTATCTTGTTAGCTCCCTTGTTTCTAGGTGTCTATGGGTTTACGACTGTTAGATCTCTTTTCTAAATTGTGCTTTTTATCATTATAATGTGGCTCTTTATCCTGCTTAATGTTTTCAATGTGAAATTCTACTCTGTCCAGATTAATAATCCCACCCTTTTCTTCTTTCTTTTTGCCTTCTCCCTTTCTCATTTGCCTGCTAGCATTTTGCCCCTCTCTTGGGCTTTAGAAACCTTTCTTTTTGAGTTAGTTTTAAGGGTTTTTGGTAAACAGCCTGTTGTTGGGTTTTGTGTTTTCTTCCCCCCCCACCTTTTTTTTTAATTATTATTATTATTCCTAACATATTCTATCACGTGTGTTTTCTTTTTAAATGCCAAAAGTTCAGAGCCCGTCTTATCATTGGAGCCTTCAGTTCATGCTGACTTAATGTAACAGCTGCAAAACCTGATTTTGTTCATTTCGTTTTTAAAGATTTTACATGGCTGTCTCTTCTTTTCCTTTCCTTATTGATGCTGATGCGAGCGTGTTGCTCTTTGTTTCCTGGTTCATGGGGAAGTTCTGCCGCTCTGGTCCAATTTGTTTTTATTTTTTGAGACACCATCTTGCTCTGTCACCAGGCTGGAGTGCAGTGGCACGATCTCCGCTCACTGCAACCTCCGCCTCCTGGGTTCAAGTAATTCTCCTGCCTCAGCCTCCCAAGTAGCTGGGAGGACAGGTGTGCATGCCACCACGCCCAGCTAATTTTTTGTATTTTTAGTAGAGACGGGGTTTCACTGTGTTGACCAGGCTGGTCTCGAATTCGACCTCAAGTGATCCACCCGCCTTGGCCTCCCAAAGTGCTGGGATTATAGGTGTGAGCCACCACGCCTGGCCTGGTCCTATTTGTTATTGCTACTTTCTCTGTCCTGGTATTTAGAAGCCTGTTATTTCCTGTAAGGTGTTTTATTTCATCACTGTCTTCTCTCCTTTCCCCCATCAGATGAGAAATACATAATCTATCTGTTGTCACTCTTTTCCCTGTCATTCCCCCCAGAATGAGAGCTTTGGAAAGCTTTCATGTGCCCCCTCTGGTCTCTTCTGGGAACTCGGAGATTTTGCTGACACGAGCTAGTACTTTCTATTCCAGACTGTTACCAGAAATCCTCTTGCAGCACTCACTTAGCTTTATGTGATGTACTCTGAGCCGTCTGTCCGGCATGTAGGGTGGTGGACAGTATGTGGATTGCAGGGTCCACTGTGCACCACTCTTTTCCTCCTTGTCACCCCCCATCTTGAGGGTGTGGGTCTGATTCATTCGAGTGTGTGTGGTGTGTTCTCAAAATCTTTGCACAGCCGCTACTGTTTCCTTTCACTTTGGAGTGGATGGCAGCTTGGCTGCTGGCAAGACTCTTGGGTTGCAGTCCTTTTCTCTTGGGCATCTGTAGTGGTCTTCCCACAGCCTCCAGACCCCAGGGTTGCAGGTGAGAAGCCCAGGCTTTTCTTGTTGATGGGAGAAGTCCCTTGTTCTTTCTGGTTGGAAGCTTTTAAGATCCTCCCCTTGACCTTGGAGATTAGAGATTCTCCCAGAATATGCCTAGGTATGAGTTTTTGTTCCTCAACCCTACCTAGAACTCGGGGGTGCCTTTCTTTCTACAGACTCAGGCCTGTCTTCAGAGAAATGCCTTTTGGTTTTTGTTTCATGATTGTCTCTCCTGCTTTTGACATTTTTGTGATTTGCTGTTGAGTCTCCGACATCTATCTTCTGAGTCTCCTGCCTTTACCCTTGTGGTTTCTGTCTCTTGATCAGTCACATTTTTCAGTCTCTGTTTTTTCAGTTTCTTCCTTGAGATGCAAGTTTATTGATCACCCTAAGTTGTCACATTTCCTCTGGTGGCTCTATTTCATCAGGGGCCTGCTATGATGGTTCTGTTTATTCTCTGACTGCCATATCCCCTCATGTGTGTTGCTGTTTTCTTTTCTTTTCACCCTCTTTTACACAGCCGTGGTTCTTAGAGTGATGAAAGGGGTGGTGGCTTTGGCTCCCGAGGGCTGGTGGTGTGACAGCCAGCCTTTTTCTTCCCCGCTTCATCCTGCTAGTTCAGTCTTGGAGGTGGAGAAGCTTCAGCTCGTCAGTGTAGCTTTTTCTTACCTTAACGGGGAGCAGAGGAAAGTTGGGGGGTAGGCTTGACCCAAGTTGCACTCTGACCTCCATGCAGAAATGGTCATCAGGCTGTGAGGTAATTGTCCACGGCTCAAGAAACATTTGGGGCTGGGCGCAGTAGCTCACGCCTGTAATCCCAACACTGTGGGAGGCCAAGGCGGGTGGATTGCCTGAGGTCAGGAGTTCAAGACCAGCCTGGCCAACATGGTGAAACCCTGTCTCTCCTAAAAATACAAAAATTAGCTGGGTATGGTGGCAGGTGCCTGTAATCCCAGCTACTCGGGAGGCTGAGTCAGGAGAATTGCTTGAACCCGGGAGGCGGAGGTTGTAGTGAGCTGAGATCACACTACTGGACTCTAGCCTGGGCGACAAGAAGGAGACTCTGTTTCAAAACAACAACAACAAAGAAAAGAAACATGGCATGGTATCATGTATTTTTACTTTTGCCAAACCTCATAAGGATAGGTGCAGCGTATTATTCCCCCAGCCAACTGTATCCAACCATTGAAGACAGTCCTTAGCACAGTAGGTACTTATTAAATGTGTTTTGAAGGAGCAAGCAGGTGGGTGATGAAGTGCAGTGGAAGCCCCAAAGAGACAGGAGGTACTCAATTGGGAAAAGTCTTGTTCTGTGGCAGGGGGGCCAAGCATGGCATGAAGACGTCCCCCGCCCTGTTCACAAAACATGTGAGTTTGGATTGATGCATATTTCATTAGCCAAGACTAAAAAAGTCATGCAGAAATCAAGGTGGCCACACAGGGACAGGGACAGATGTGGCAGTTCTCTAAGCACATCTGCTGGCTCCAGAGCTGCAGTGTGGAGGGGGTGTCAGCGGACTATGCTCATTGGCTACACTGGTGCCATCTGCGTGGAGGGGGCTCTTGTGGGGCTGAAGAAGCACGTTTATGATGCTGTGGGGCTTGGATAACCTTCAGAAAGAACCCACCTGCCTGTGTCTTTCATGCAGTGTGAGGCTGTAGGCTCTTCCTGGTTCTCATTCAAGCCAGCCTGGCTGGAAACAGAATCTTCCTGGGGTGGGGTGGGGGTTGCACCAGAGTTAGTGCCCAGGGGTCTCTGATCACCACCCCTACCTCTGTCTCCTAGCATCCCAGAAAGTTTATCTGTCTCCCTAGGAGAGGGGTACCAGGACTGGTACCCACCCCGGATGAGAAGTGACTTAGTAGAGAGGAAGTGTGGTGTGAGCGTGGGGGCCTCTCTTTCTCTTCTGTTCCCATGCTGCTTATTTCTCATTTTATTAAAGCCATCATGGGCTCAGATCCTGTCATCATAGCCCAATAAATGGAAGGAGAATAAAAATAGCAGGGGCACTTTTTCACTGCCGCCCTGAGAAAGAGGAGACACGAGTTCTGTGGGCATCTGTGGTTCCCATGAGATGTAGCTCAGGCGTTGATGTCAGCCCTGGCCTCAGACCCTTTCCTCCCAGGAAGAAAGGAAGAACCGCTATTTCGGTCAGTTGCCAACTCCTCCGCCAGCTGCCGGGGTTCCAGGCAATGTGCTCTCATTTTGAAAGGCTAAAAGTCACAGCTTTGTCCTACTCATACAAAGCATCCCTTTCTGCCCTTCCCAGGGCTGGGGGAGAGGAAAAAAAAGAAATAAACTTCACACACACCTCAGACCTCAGAACACTTCTTCCCCCAAAGGCTGGCAATTTAATAAGGTCAATCCAAACCAAAATTACAGAGTGTTTTGGGTAAAACTGTGTCTGTGACTGGCTGATGTAAAGAAATGCTTTGAGGAAGAAAAAAAATCAAACATTCTCCATGAAAAACCTGGAAAGTCAACTCCTTGGAATGCTTTCTGACTCCTTTCAGAGGTAACAGTCGTCTGCTGCTTCCTGCTCCAGCCATTTCCCCAGGGGTGCTTGCTTGATGCGCTCCCTGTCCCCCCTGCATTCCTGCAGCGTTCTCCCCTGCACCTCGTTCCTCTGCCCTTCCTGAGCTCTCACCCATGCACCTGACCATCTCTGGCCTCTGTCTGTGTCACTCGTTATGTTGGCTGTGGCACTGACAGGGATCTTTTTTTTTTTTTTTTTTAGATGGAGTCTTGCTCTGTTGCTCAGGCTGGAGTGCAGTGGTGTGATTTCAGCTCACTGCAACCTCTGCCTCCCAGGTTCAAGCGATTCTCCTGCCTCAATCTCTGAGTAGCTGGGATTACAGGCGCATGCCATCATGCCCAGCTAAGTTTTGTAGTTTTAGTAGAGATGGGGTTTCTCCATGTTGGTCAGGCTGGTGTCGAACTCCCAGCCTCAGGTGATGCACCCGCCTCGGCCTCCCAAAGTGCCAGAATGCCACCGAACCCAGCTGCCATTTGTTTTTAAATGGCGAAAACCGCAATTTCTTTTGCAACCTAATATGCTAATTTTTAGACTCTGTTTTCACTTAACAGTGTATTTCGAAAACTTCTTCCCAGCTATGTACAGATGTTGCAAGACGCACAGAGTACAGGCGTATGCAGCAGCTCTGATAAACACACAGTTCTGTTCTTTTTTCTTTTTTAGCCCAGGGTAGGATATCTGAGATTCTTGCATTTGAAAGGTACAAGGACCTAATATGACCTAGAAAAGGAGGAACTTTGGCTGAGCATTCTGTTTCATGGGAATATTTAAAGATGCAGGAAAGTGCTGTTCAGTCTTAGGGTCAGATGCCCGTGAGACTGAGCTTTGCCAGGTGTCTGTGCTGCCCAGCATGTAGATACCTTCTTTCGCACTGGCTCGCCCTGTGGCTTCAAATGTGTAAGTGGAGATTGAGGAAGAGTGGGTGAAACCATTGCTATCCCCCAAAGGCAGGAACCCCACCTGGCTTGCTCACTCCTGTGTCTCTAGTACCCAGCCCAGTGCCTCCTACACCCGAGGTGTTCAGTCAACGTCAGATGACTGGCGTGGCAACTCTAGGGTGACTTGCACACTGACAGTCTTCGTGTCTCTTTCAGGAGGATTGGAGTCCAGGCGGTTGGTGCGGGGCCTGAAAGGCAGAAGCATTAGCATGAAGGCGCCCACCACTTCCCGAGCCAAGCAGGGGCCCTTCAAGACCATGCCCCTGCGGTGGTCCTTCGGATCCAAGGAGAAGCCACCGGGTGCCTCCGTTGAGTTAGTGGAGTACTTGGAATCCAGACGAAGGCCTCGGTCCACCAGCCAGTCCATTGTGTCGCTGTTGACGGGCACCACGGGTGAGGATGACAGGTCAGCATCGCCGAGGTCAAACGTTGCGCTTCCTGCTAAAAGTGAAAATGGTGGGCGAGCCATCGAAAGAGGTCCAGGTGGGGTGGCCTGTCCCTCGGCTCAACCCAACCACTGTCTGGCCCCTGGAAACTCAGATGGTCCAAACACAGCAAGGAAACCCAAGGAAAACGCAGTGCAGGATATCAGGCTTCCCAGAAAGTTCGACCTGCCCCTCACTGTGATGCCTTCGGTGGAGCATGAGAAACCAGCCCGCCCGGAGGGTCAGAAGGCCATGAGCTGGAAGGAGAGCTTCCAGATGGGAAGCAAGAGCAGCCCACCCTCCCCCTACGTGGGATTCTCTGGAAACAGCAAAGATAGTCACAGAGGCACCCCTGAGATAGACAGACCCCTGCAGGGGACACTCACCCTTCTGAGGTCCGTGTTTCGGAAGAAGGAGAACAGGAGGAATGACAGGGCAGAGGTCTCTCCACAGGTGCACCCTGTCTCCCTGGTGAGTGGCAGGCTGAGCCCTGCCATGGATGGGCGGGTTCCAGGCTCACCTCCTTCCTTCATGATCCCAGAGGGCCTGGCCAGGGGCCTGGGCAGCCGGCTGGAGAGGGATGTCTGGTCGGCCCCCAGCTCTCTCCGCCTCCCTCGAAAAGTCAGCAGGGCTCCGAGAGGCAGCGCGCTGGGCACGTCACAAAGGACTGTTCCAGGGGATCAGGCTTCTTGTGGCACCTTCCAGAGGGTCAAATACCACACTCTTTCCTTACGTCGAAAGAAAACCTTACCGGAGTCCAGCTTTTGATGGAGCGTGTCAGTACTGTGTGACGCTGGCATTCGTGGGACTTTGCCGAGCAATTGTAGGCAGCTTATGTTGAGAGTGGGTTTCTAGGGAGCCAGTTGTCTTGTAATCCCTGAAAAGAAAAAAAAATTTTTTTTTTTTTTTGGTCTCCATATCTAGACTTCCAGCACCTAATGTCCACATAACCCAAGGTCCAAAACCTTCCTGTATGGTTGGATGCTTTGCTACAGTCTGGCCACTAGAGGATGCTATTGGGTCAGTATTTCCAGTTTCGGGGCAAGAACTGACGTTTACTAAAGAGATTTGGGTGTGGGCAAACTAGGTGAGCCTGGTTAATGAGAATCTTCAGTGTCATGTCAAATGTTGTCATTGGCTTCTCCTTTTTCTTTCTTTTTTTTAAATTGTGGATTTAGAGAAAAATATTTTATTTTTAATGCTTTTCTGGGATAAGCATTAAAGATGCCAAAAAAGAAAATAAAGAATGAGAACAGAATGACAGTGATGGCAAGGCAACATTCTAGCAAAGAGAGATGAGAGAGAAATGACTGAGATTTCAGGTGAATATTTAATATATTAAAAGTTGTACTAAAGTTTTTCAAGGTATTTTAAAAATGACTATTTTGATACTAGAAAAAAATGTTCATTTTTTAATTTAAATATGAAATCTATGTACCATTTTAATAAAATCCCGTCCATGGAACCTGCATGTCTGTCTAAATTATTCAAGTTTGATAAATGACCTTGCTTCGTTCCTGCTGAGGAAACTTGCTTTGTTGCTGTTGCTATCAGAAAGTAGTTTCTTGAGTTCTTTCTTGTTTTTTTTGAGACAGAGAGTAATTTTAGGTACTATAAGTATTGTGAAATTTAACAGGATCACACGCAACTTGGTCAGGGAAGGCCAATGTGGGCATTTGGCTACTTGCTGAGGTCAGTCAACTAAGCACTCAGAATATTGAAATATCCTAAGAAAGAGGCCAGTTTCCACTGGGCCTGCCAAGATGCAAACTTGGGTTAGGAATCCGTTTATCACCTGGCCACCATAAGCTCTTGTTCAGACTGAAAAAGACAGTGGTGTTCTGGCTTCCTGGGGCTTAGTGTCAGCCCAGGCAAATGGCTGCAGTTTCTTCTGGGAATGGCTGGGAGAAACTTTATGGGGCAGATGTGGGGTCATAGAAGGATCCTTCCTCAATAATACGCAGCCTTCCTGTCATTTAAGAGAGTCTGGATTCTACATGAATGAGTTCTTAAAAAAAAAAAAAGTCTGGATTCATGAACTGAATCAGGTCAGAATTAGATGAAAAGTTAAGACTCTTAAATGCAGGTTACATATCTAGTTTTCTATACGTGAGCATTTTTGGTTGGAAATAATGAAGAATGGAGTAGGCTGCCTGTTGATTTAGCTTCTGGAGCACCAATTCACAGCCAGCACTCTCTGCATGTCGTACCATCCCTGGAGATCTGGTTACTTGACTGTCCACTTTACCACTAATGGTTAATTGCCATGATCTAGGCTTGACCTCTTTGGGCTTCTCCTATTGCCCCCAAGATCAAGGCCCTCATTTGAACAGCACCCCTATCCAGCAAGATTCCTGTTTAACTTGAGTACAGACATGAAGAGCTATTTATTTTTTATTTTTTATTTTTTTTGAGAAGGGTCTTGCTCCGTTGTCACCCAGGCTGGAATGTGCAGTGGTGCGACCATAGCTTACTGCAACATAAACTCCTGGGCTCAAGCGATCTGCCCACCTCAGCCTCCCAAGTAGCTGGGACTGCAGGCACATACCACCATGCCCAGGTTTTTTTTTTTTTTTTTTTTTTTTTTTGTATTTTTGTAGAAGTGGGGTCTCCCCATGTTGCCTACGCTGGTCTTGAACTCCTGGACTCAAGCAACCCACCCACCTTGGCCTTCCAAATCCTGGGATTACAAATGTGAGCCACCTAATGCCCAGCCCATGAAGTGCTTTTTAAGGACCTCTTTGCTTACTTCATTTTATCTGTCACTCCTGGCAAGGCTGAAACACTGGGGGATGTGAGAAGTGGTGTGGGGGTGGAACACATGGGAAAACCGCACGCTTAATATAAAGAAATGTACCTTATTAATTATAACATGTTACAGCATAACAATACTATAACAGAGTACTGAGGAATTGGCTCATAATAAAAGAACTCTAAAGAATGTGGGAGGGCCGGGCACAGTGGTGCATGCCTGTAGTCCCAGCACTTTGGGAGGCTGAGGCAGGGGGACCATCTGAGGTCAGGAGTTCAAGACCACCCTGGCCAACATGGTGAAACCCCGACTTAACCAGGCAGTAGTAGCACACTCCTGTAATCCCAGCTACTCAGGAGGCTGCAACAGGAGAGTCGCTTGAACCCGGGAGTTGGAGGTTGCAGTGAGCCCAGATCGCGCCATTGCACTCCAGCCTGGGAGACAAGAGGGAAACTCTGTCTCAAAAGAAAAAAAAAAAAAAAAAAAGAGAGAGAGAATGTGAGAATAGCAGATATACCTCCAGGGGCTCAGATAGAGTATTCAGGGATGAGACCTTACATCCCCCCAGGACTAGGGTGCCAATCTGTGGTCCTCTGGTTGGAGAGGAGTTGAGTGGTACTGCACCCTGGAAGGATGGAAATCTGCCTTTTGGGGTGTTGTAGGGGAAGCTTTTCATAGGAGGTATCTCCCAG
Organism: Alouatta palliata; assembly: GCA_004027835.1. Lineage (NCBI taxonomy): Eukaryota > Metazoa > Chordata > Mammalia > Primates > Atelidae > Alouatta > Alouatta palliata. Next base: position 1,549 of record PVKV010017712.1, on the reverse strand, counting down.
GAGGCACTCCAATACAATACTCCAAAGGCGTTGCTGGGGAAGCTGCTGGCTGCCAAGCACCACACAAGCTGGATATTGTAAAAGCCACCTGCACTAAAGGAGCCTGCTGCTGGACATGCTGCCTCTGCTGCAGGAGCTGGGCACTGGGGAAGCCCTGTCTGTGCCGCAGGGGGTTGCTGAGAGAAGCACCCCAGAACCCAGGACAGAAAACCACTTCCTTCTGAAATCCCTCTCCGGCGCCCTCTGCTGACAATACTTGACATCATACCATCCGGAAATGGAAAAAAATCTAAAGGACTCAGATCAATTTTCGTAGAGCAGACAGTGAAGCATAAATTAGAAGACAATACATTGATACCTGGCACAAGTATATTTTTCCTATTAATATTTTGTAAATAAATGGGCATCTCTTAAGGGGTCTCATCTTTCTGTAGGTAGCTCGATTTCTGTGCCCCCTCGTTCAGCCTTCCAGAGATAACACTCCTTTAAAGCTGCAGGGAGCAAACACTCAACCACTATTCAGTGACATACTCCTTTGTGCTGTTTGGCTTGTGTTCGCTGGGATGACTTTGAAATTCTCCTTTTTTACTGGCACCTGAAGAGATCTCTTTCTTAATTTTGAACTTTCCTGTATCTTAACAATTTTGTTTTATTTTATCTCTGGAATCAGAGGAAGAAGTCCTTTAATTCAATTCAGCCCAACACATTGACTGGAAGTGGACTCAGAAGTAGTGGGTAAGAAAAAAAATTAACACGTACACAGAGATGGGAAGAAGAATATCTTACATGTTAGTATGCAAAGTCATGATGTGGTTTCGTAATCACAGAAACAGATGGGACCACCTCTTGTACTGTTTCCTCACAGACCAGATAAATTTTTAGTCTGAATTGGCCTCTTGATTTCCTAAACAAGTGAATATCCTTGCAAAAGAAGGGAAAACTCCCTATATTCTATATAAAATGTTTACTTCTTTTTGTTAACTATTGACCAATGTATGACCATAGTAAAAATTTTCAAATATACAGAAGAGCTGAAAGAAAAAAAAAATGCCATGAGTGCAAGCTAGCCAGAACCCCAATACCCTTCCCAGAAGTCACTGTCACCAGTTTGGAATGTTTCCTTCCATATTTCCATATTTTCTTTGTGCATTCCTCTTGTATGAGAAAAATGTAATTTTCATTTGTATGTATGTTTATACATAAATGAGAACATGATGCATGTATTTCTTGCAATTTGCTTTTATAACTTGGAGATGTTTTCATATTGTCTTTTATGGGTATACCTCATTCTTTTTAACTGCTTTGTATTCTATAGTACTACAGGTACGAAGGATTACTTAACCCCATTGATGGGCATTTCATCATTTTATCCCTCCGCCTTTTTTTTTTTTTTTTTTTTTTTTTTTTTTTTTTTTTTTTTTTTTTTTTTTTTTTTTTTTTTTTTTTTTTTTTTTTTTTTTTTTTTTTTTTTTTTTTTTTTTTTTTTTTTTTTTTTTTTTTTTTTTTTTTTTTTTTTTTTTTTTTTTTTTTTTTTTTTTTTTTTTTTTTT
>PVKV010017711.1:0-46863 GCA_004027835.1 Alouatta palliata | reverse complement strand
AGTGCAATGGCGCGATCTCGGCTCACCGCAACCTCCGCCTCCTGGGTTCAAGCAATTCTCCTGCCTCAGCCTCCCGAGTAGCTGGGACTACAGGCACGTGCCACCATGCCCAGCTAATTTTTGTATTTTTAGTAGAGACGGGGTTTCACCATGTTGACCAGGATGGTCTCGATCTCTTGACCTCATGATCCGCCCGCCTTGGCCTCCCAAAGTGCTGGGATTACAGGCGTGAGCCACCGCGCCTGGCCTTTACATTTTCTTTATTCATTTATCTGTTGACAGACATATAGGTTGTTTCCATATCTTGACTGTAATGAATAATCCAATGAACATGGGAGTACAGATTATTTCTTTAAGATCCTGATTCCATTTCCTTTGTATATTGTAATTTGTAAGGAATGTATACTTGGTCTTGCTCCCATTTCCTACACACAGCTCCTAAAACTCCTACACAATCTCTTAAGTGATAAGTATCCTTTTGTACACTAATAAATGACTGGTGGCTGGGAGCTCCTGGATAACCACAGGATAGGGGCCTGATTGCCAGGAAAACCAACCATGGGCTAAGAGAGTTGAAACTCTCAATCATAACTCTCTCACCTCCAGGAACCAAAGGGCTGAAAGTTGCCAATGATCAATGATGTAACCAATCATGCCTCCTCAATGAAGACTCCATAAAAACCAAAAGGACAGGGTTCGGAAAGCTTACAAATTGCTAAACACGTGGAGATGCCTGCAAGGTGGCGTGACCAAAGAGGGCATGGAAGCTTCGTTGAGTCTCAGAAAACAATACACCAAAATGAAAGCCTCAGAAGCAGCCTCAGAGGCAAAGTTTTTCTCTGACTTTCTCCAGACCCGCTGTCTCTCACCTACTCATTCTTACCAGAGGCAAGTCATGGAAATAAGAATTTCTCTTACTCAAGGCCAGTCATAGGCACTAGAATCCCTTTTTTTCCAAAGCAAGCCATAAAGCCTAAAAATATTATTCTAAGCTTCCCCTACCTTTCTGTGTAACCACTGGCCATAAAGAAATTAAAACCTTCATTCCAGAAGAGTCCTATCCTATACGCAGGAGGAACAAACGCTACAACAGAGATGCCAAGAAAAGGCCTTGCTAGGTTCTCCCGCTCCAACTATTACCATTAGCTTATACTCTTTTTTTTTGTCCAATCACATTTGTACATCACTGTCCCAGTCTCAGTTGAATCTAAGCATAAGTCAGTTAACTTTCTCTGTATCTTTGGGTCCGCATTCTGAAGGCTCGTGTCATGTAAAACTACATCAAGTAAATTTTTTATCCTTTTATCTTGTTTACTAGTTTTTTGTTATAGGGGTATCAGCCATGACCTTTACAATGGGGAAGAAAGGGATCATCCCCTTCAGTTGGCACCCCTTCTCACATACCTTGTCCTACCCATCTCTTCCATCTGCCTATTCATTTGTATACTTTGTAATAAATTAGCAATAGTAAGTAAAGTGTTTCCCTGAGTTCTGTGAACCACTCTAGTAAATTAATTGAATCTGAGGAGGGGGTCATGGGAACCTGAATTCATAGCTGTTCAGTCAGAAGTATAGATGAGCAGTCTGTGGGACTAAGCTGTTAACCTATGGGATCTGATGTTGACTCCAGGTAGTGTCCGAATTGAATTGAATTATAGGACACTCAGTCACTGTCTGCTGGAGAACTACTTGGTGGTGTGAAGAAATCTCCACACATTTTGGTGACCAGAAATGAAGTATTCTGTATTGAGGGTTAGACTAGAAAAACAGTTTGGTTTGTTTTTCTATCTCTTACAGATATATACCCAGATGTGGGATTAAGGGACTATGTTAACTTTTCTTCCCGGCTCCACAAGGGGCATGGTTAAAGGCAAGAACTTCCCAGTGCCATACTTCCATTCACTTTCCCATCTGGGAGCCTGTGGGGGGCCTTTGGCCAGGCCTCAGATGATAAAAAGTTGCCATTTACCAGAAATTACATGGCCGGACTTTCCCAAGCGTAAACAACTTGCAGCTGCCTCTATCTTTCCAGGCTGAGCTTCCTCTGCCTCGAGATTTCCTCGGGCTGCCCCTCCTCCCTTACCTCCCAGTTACTTGCAACACTTGCGGTTTCTCCCTTGTTTACCAGTTCCTTGCAGCTGCCTTTATAAGCTGCTTTCCCCCGCTGAATAAACGAGACTTAATCAGACTCCTGTCTTGTCTCCATTCTTTGCGCCTCCTGTCCCTCTGTTCATCCCCACTCCCTCTCCCTCGTCCCAGTTGTTGTCCTGCAGGTCGGGACAGGAGCCTAGAGTTTTTTGTCTAACTTTCCCACGTGGGAAGGGTAGGCAGCCCAGGTGAGCTCCCTTTGTTTAGAAAGCCCACCAAAAGCCTTGGAAGAAGGGCCTCTATTGTGAGCCAGGCAGCCAATCCAGAATCAGAGTCAAAGATCAATCACTCCAGAAGTTTGGAAAAGCTCCTCTCACTGGACAAGAACTTACTCCCTTACCTATAGGGACTCCATCTCTGGATTCCCTCCCATGACAGTGTGGGAGCTCTCTATCTATCTATCTATCTATCTATCTATCTATCTATTTCTCTCTTTCTCTGCCTAATAAATCACTTTTCTGTAAAGCTCTTTGGGTTCGATATTTACTTGAACAATATCACCGCACCACCTGGGTCTCCCCCCATTTCTTGGGTGAGTAAGAGTCCAAGGACCTGGAAAAAAACATATCTGATTGGGGAACAATGAGTGTCTTTGGAACACCCCTGCAGCCCTGCTCCTGTCTCCCGGTTACAGGATTACAATATCATACGGTAGCTCTATTTTTAGTTTTCCGAGGAAGCTCTATACTGTTTTCCATAATGGCTGTAGAATTTTACATACCCATCAATACTGCACAACAGTTTCCTTTTCTCCATATCCTTGCCAGCACTGGTTATGTTTTCTTTTTGATAATAGGCATCCTAACAAGTGTGAAGTGATACCTCATTGTGGCTTTGATTGACATTTCCCTGATAACTAGAAATGCTGAACATCTTTACATACAGCTGTTGGTCATCTGTATGTCTTCTTTGAAAAAATGTCTATTCAAGTCCTTTGCCTATTTTTTAATTGGGTTGTTACTAATTTTTTTGCTATTGAGTTGTATGAGTTCCCTATATATTTTGGCTATTAACCCCTTATCAGATATATGGTTTACAAATATTTCTGGATATACACACACAAAAATTAATGTGCTCCCTTTTGTTTCAATGAAAGCCTTTTGGTCTCTGTCTTTCATGTTAGAGATTATTCTTGCAATGTCTAATGATCCGTGGGTGTCTGCTCACTTTCTTTTGTTAGACAGAGTCTTACTCTGTAGCCCAAGCTGGAGTGCAGTGGCACAATCTCAACTCACTACAACCTCCACCTCTGGACCTCAAGCGATTCTTGTGCCTCAGCCTTCTGAGTAGCTGGGACTACAGGTGTGCGCTACCACACCCAGCTAATTTTTTGTATTTTAGTAGAGACAGGGTTTTACAATATTGCCCAGGGTGGTCTCAAACTCCTGAGCTCAGGCGATCTGCCTGCCACAGCCTCCCAAAGTGCTGGGATTATAGGTATAAGCCACCGCACCCAGTCCTTTTTTGTTTTGTTTTGTTTTTGTTTTAAGACAGGGTCTCACTCTATTGCCTAGGCTGGAGTAGAGTGGTACAATCACAGCTCATGGCGGCCTCAAACTACTGGGTTCAACTCCTACCTCAGCCTTCCAAGTTTCCAAAGTACTGGAATTATAGGCATGAGCTACCACCTGATCTGTCTGTTAATTCTGAAAGGGGATAATAAAAAACAAACTGGAAGCTCTGTGTACATGGGGAAGTTTCGTGATGGTGAGCTTCCACCTATCTGGTGATCAGACACAGACTAGTCATTTCATCAGGTGACCCCAAAAGTTCAGTACCTAGATATGTCTCTTCTGGTGCAGTTTACTAAGGAAGAAATCCACCAATTCTGTCTGAGATATGTAAGACAGGCTGCAAGCATTCTGGGAGCCAAGCTGGAGGGTCTCAACATTCAGCATGCAAGCATTCACTGTTTTCAGTATGGGGTCTCGCTCTTGCTATAAGCTGTACCTGGAGCCCCTGACTCTGGTTCAATCCCTTTATGGCTTTCCTGTCCAATAGGGTACGACTAGCCACATGTGTCTATTTATTTATTTTACTTTAAGTTCTGGGATACATGTGCAGGTTTGTTACATAGGTATACATGTGCCATGGTGGTTTGCTGTACCTATCAACCCATCATCCAGATTTTAAGCCCCACATGCATTAGGTATTTGTCCTAATGCTCTCCCTCCCTTTTCCCCCCACCCCCTGACAGGCCCCAGTGTGTGATGTTCCCCTCCCTGTGTCTATGTGTTCTCATTGTTCAACTCCCACTTATAAGTGAGAAAATGTGGTATTTGGTTTTCTGTTCCACATGTGTCTATTTAAATGCAGATTAATCAAATCAAAATAAAATTAAAAATTCACTTATTTTGTCACACTGTACACTTTCGAGTACTCAGTAGCCACTATGGCTAGCGTATTGGACGGTACAGATATAGAACATGCCCATCACCACAGCAAGTACAAGTGGGACAGTGCTTCTCTAAAGAGTAAATACCAGTCTTCCACTGAGGCAAGAAGTGAGTCATCATGTGGCCACTGAGCTAACGGAGAAAACCTAAGGATTCCCCTACTCCTTAGAATAAATTCTCACCTTGTGCTGAGGCAAGTAAGGCATAGTCTGTGGCTGTGGGGCTGAGGGCAAGAATCTGAGGGTGTAAATCTTAGAATTGTGGTGTGTAATACGGGAGCTACCAGTCACATGCAGCAATTTAAATTTAAATAAATCAAATTAAAATAAAATTTAAAGTTTGGTTCATTAGTTGCACTAGCTATATTCCAAGCATTCAACAGCCACATGAACAAGTGGCTACAGTATTGAACCAGTGTCAGTTATAAAACATTTCCATCATTCAGAAAGTTCTACCAGACAGCACTGCCTTAGATATTCCACAAACTATCATGTTTTCAGTACTTAATCCCTACATTCAGAGTTGCATGTTTCCTCCAATACTCAAGCCATTCCCAGGTTTGATTTGTAAATCAACTTGCTTCTGATTGCCTTCTCCCATAGCAGGCACAAGTTTCAGCTTTCTTCATTCTGCTAAAGCAGCTATTACCAGGACTCTAGCCAGCCTTTAGTTGAATGAGAAAAGGTAAACCCTTTGGAATGAGTGGAATGTACTTTTGTAGGAAGAAAAAGACAACCTTTCTTCTGGATGTCTGCAAACCCTCTTCCAGGGCACACAGCATAAAGTACCATTTCACTGTTACTGCTCCTCAGCCAAATACTCTTGCGAAATCTAAGTAAAGGCACTGGTTTCTACTACTCTATTTTCCATTTTCAGAAATTCTATTGACATCTCTTACCCACTGTCCTCTTCCTTCTCTTTCATCCTTGTCCTTATGGGTTTATATCATAGTTTATTCCTTAATTATCATTTTAGAGGATTCCACATGGATTAAATCCTCACTAAACTAAAAGTCATAATTAATATTTTCCACTTGTATCTTGTTCTTCCTGTTGTAATTCCATCTCTCAGTGTCAAAAATGTGCTCCAATAAATCCTACAACAAATCCAAAATAGATATATACCTGAGTGGGAAATAGGTAGAGAGACCTCAGAGTCTCTTTTGTAAATAACTAACAACCAGAATTATCATTTCACAAGCAGAAAGTTATTATTTAGGTTTTTCAAATGCTATCCTAGAGCCTAAGCTAAAACTCCTAGCAAAATGCAAAAGGCAATGCTCAGAAAAACTCTAGAAACCAGTGCCCGAGCAACAAATTAGCTCTTGATTTAGGTGCTTTTTACCAGTCACAAACAGATAAAATTATGAACAAAAACGAGAAGAAATATGTGTAATATCTTTATTACAAACCTGTGCTGGTGGTACTTGCAATGGATTGTTATCCAAAATTATTACTTGTAAATGATGCAGCTTTCTGTAACAAACTGGAATTTCGGTCACTTTATTACAAGAGAAATCCAGCTTGACTAAGGGAAGATCTCCTAATTCTGGTCAGAAACAAAAAATAGTAAATTAAATTTTACGTAGTTACTCTCTTATTCATGTGAGTAAAAATAGTGAACATCTTACCATCTGGCAAAACATGAAGATTATTTCTTCTTATATTTAACTCTCTAAGTGAATGTAATTTTCCCATTTGTTGGGGAAGGACTTGAATCTCATTGCAGCTAATATCCTAAAGAAAACAATAAAACAGAATTATAATAAGCTAACTGAGAAATATATATACACACACACATATATATTCTGATTTTTAAATTAAAGTACATGGTTAATAGCTAGCAACAGTTACCCTCTAATGTCATTGCTCTAAAGATGGATTATCTGGCAGATTTCTATTTGTATTACATCATGAAGTCAACCTAGCACAGTAAATAGAAACTTTCCATACAAAAATTTGAGGTTATAGATTAGTAACTACATAAGTCAGCTTCTTGAAAAATCTCAACTAAAGACCATCTCATACCAGCCAAAACCAGAAATAAGAATGATCCAGCACTCTTCATGTACAGGTAAAGTGAAAGACTAACAACACTCAAACATTGTATAATCTGTCAATTACAGTAGTTGTCTTGAGATACTTCATTGGGCAGAAGCTAAGAAAGTCAAAGATTTACAAATGTGCATTGGAGAAACAGACTATGATCAGGATCAATTTAACTAAATCGCTTTCTCCAAAGGGATACAAAATGAGAAGTAAGCTCAAACACTTGTGACTCATATCATAACTCAAAGACATTCTAAGAGATTTGAGTTGGAAATCTGTCAGGTTATCTCAGGTATCTCTCAGGAAATCTCTGCAGTCACAATTCAAGCCCCAATTTAAAGGTAAACAATATTAAGTTTCCATAATAACAAATTGAGGTTTTTATTTATTATCATAATAACAAAATAAAGAATAGTTTCAGTCAACTATGCTGTCTCCCCTCTTTCTTATAATAACATCAACAAAAAGAAATCTACAGCATGGTGTCAGACAGTAATCATTCTAGACACACCTCAAATGAAATTCTTATTCTACTGCAATTGCCACCAATTTCCAAATTTTAGTGAAAATGGTATTAGTTTGGATGGAGAATAGTACATACATTCAGTTTTCAAAATAATAGTAAATCCATGCAGAGAAGAATATAATAATGCTATAGATGATTAGGAAAACATATCCTACACACCTCTTTCAAACAATATCTAAGGCATCTTCATTCAATAAGAAATATTTATTGAATACTATTAATATTTGATAGGTACTGTTCCAGGGACTGGGGACATATAAAGGAACAAAATAAAATTTCCTGCTCTCATAGCTCCTCATGGAGTTCACATGCTAGCAAGGGGAGTAAACTATACAATATGCTAGAAGGCAATAAGTACTATTTAAAAAATAAATAACAACAGGGTAGGAAAATGGCTATGCTCGTAATAGCAGAGGATACTAGCTCATCTCATAGAGAAGGTGATTGGCAGAGCTGAAAGAGTGAACCATACCAATATATAAGAAAGGAATATTTCAGAGAGAAGAAACAATAAAAGTAAACGTGTTCAGGCAGAGCACACCTGACACCTTACAAAGAAAAGCAAGGAATCAAGTGTAATTAGAGGGAAATGGGGAAGGGAGAGAGTAGAATAGAGGGGAGGATATGACTTTAGTTCTTATTCTGAGATATGGGCAGGAACCAGAAACTTTTGAACAGAGGATTGACATGATCTGACTTATATTTTGACAGGATCACCTTAGCTGCTATGTTCAGAATAGATTATTATTCAAATGATGGAGGATAAAAGTTTGCAAAAATGTTCTTTGAACATTATTGCTTTTTCTAAAGGTATTTGATACTTAAGACTTCCACATGGAAAATCCATAGAAATTTGAAAGATAGCTGTCATTTCCCAGGAGAAATACACCCAGGCATAGAAAATCAACCCACACTAGTGGGTGTTGTACAAAATATTCTGCAGAGGATTGGAGGCCAGAGAGTATTTCCTAGGTTTCTAATGATAGAATTTCATTACAGTTGATTATCACATCATGTGGAAGAGTATCACGGGAAAATATTGTGACAGGGAATACCCACAAATTCAATATATGATTTACAATTGTCAATTAGCCCTCCTAATGCTATCTACCCATCTACTGTTACTGATTTCAAGAGTTTAAATCATAATAATTTTATAGTACTTACTAAAAAATGGTATTTAACATTTAAACATTTTCTACTTAAATAAAAACACAGTTGGTCCTCTGTATACATGGGTTCCACATTCATGAATTCAACCAAATACTAATCAAAAATATTCAGGGAAAAAAAAGCATGCTTGTGCCTATACTGAACATATATTGACTTTTTTCTTGTCATTACTCCTTAAATAATACAACATAACACCTATTCACATAGCATTTACACTGTATTAGGCATTATAAATAATCTAGACATGATTTAAAGCATACGGGAGAACGTATGTAGGTTGTAAGTAAATACTACCATTGTATATAAAAGACTTGAACATTCGTGGATTTTGGTACAGAATGAATCCTGGAACCAATCCCCCATAGAGGGACAACTATGCTAGAATTAAACTAAAACTCCTAATTATTTTTGACATTTCATTTATCTAAAAATTACGTCATGTAATGAAATTAAAAACATGGGGTCAAAAACTAAATTTAAAAAAGAAATAAATTACAGAGACATAAAATTTTAAATTATAACCTTTATAAAATTTTTAAAAGCATTCATAGTGTTCAAATCAAAGAAAATAATAGTCCCTTTTATTATGAACTTGTTAGATCACATCTGGAATCTTTGTTCATTTTTTAGAATAACATTAAGAGAGATTTTAAAGGGATCATTTTCTAAACAGAAATAGCTAAAAGTAAAAAGTCATACAAAGGAATAAAGGTAATAAGGATGTTTAAGCTATACAAAAACACATCTTAAGAGTTTAGTAAAATGGAGAGTAGGCACACAACAGATTACAAGTCCGATTTCTTCATACAGTAGTCCCAGGATCAATGGAAAAAAATTATAGAAGCACGTATTTTGGTTCAAAATAAGAACGAGTAATAACAAATAGAGTTTTGCACAGGAGAATTAGAACAGTCATGCATACGCGCACACACACACACACACACACACATCCACACACCCACACACAAACACACACACAAATATACAGAATTGTCCACCATTGAAAATATACAGTAGATGTGTCAGGGATTCCTACATTAGGAAGTGGCTGTATCTGATCACTTCTAAGATCTTTTATAATCTCTAAATTATATGTTTCTAAAACATAAGGTAAAATTCAAGGAAGTTTCCTGGTATTATAATTGGACATTGATTAGACATGCAGGTATTCCTTAATGAATAAAAGGTATTCCTGAAATTTCTGCTCATTACATTCTGTTAAAATTCATTTCTCATTTAAAATTGTAGGTAAGTTCCTCAAGAAAATTTTGGGCCCCTGGACATAATATAGTCATACATAAGAATACTTTAGGACTTTAGGCCAGGCACGATGGCTCACACCTGTAATCTCAGCACTTAGGGAGGCTGAGGCAAGTAGATCACTTGAGGCTAGGGGTTCAAGACCAGCCTGGGCAACACAGTGAAATCCTGTCTCTAAGAAAAATGCAAAATTTAGTTGGGCATAGTGGTGCATGCCTGTAATCACAACTACTTGGGAGGCTGAGCACGAGAATTGCCTGAACCTAGGAGGCAGAGTTGCAGTGAACCAAGATTGTGCCACTGCACACCAGCCTGGGTGACAGAGTGAGACTCTGTCTCAGAAAAAACAAAAAGAATATTTTAAAAATACCTATTTATTAGCAAAGCATCATTCAAGATAAAAGGAAAGAAAAACAAGCAGCATGGTACACTGTATAAATTGGAGGTAAACAAAAGATATAAAAAATAGCTCAAAGGTTTGAGGATCTGATTATGTTTCTCTCAGAATTCAATGTCCTTTAATACCTAAAATGTTATGTCCCAGGTAATTAATTTAAATTATTCTGTATTTCTACACTCAATTGCATATAAGGGCATCTTACCATTTATTTCAGTCTAAAAAGTGTTATAACATCACATAAACAAACAGTGAGGAAGAGTTATGTTGCAAATTCTACTGTTTGCAGACACTTTCTTCTATCTCCTTTCTCTAAGGATATACCATAGTCTTACAAAAGCCTTATTTAATAAATTCCCTTAGCTTTTCTCTAAGACCTTTACTGTCCATAAAATGGGTAAACAAATGCTTATTCATTTGAAAAGTATTTCTTAAAGTTGGTAAGCAGGCCTTCTAACATCACTAGGACTAAGAAAGAACCATGCTATTTTGTGACTGGGAAAACTCAGACATACAGTAGCTCAAGATTTTACTAAGTCTTACTGAATTTAGACATATACCAAGGTAATATTTTTTTAAAAAGTTGAACTGAAATTCCATAAAATAATGAATAATCTTCCAAAATGTAAAGGTATATATTATGCATATTACATTCAATTAATATAACTATTTTACTCACCAACTCCATTAAATCTTTTAACTTCCCAATTTCTTCTGGAATGGATACCAGTTTATTATTACTGACGACCAAAACTTTAAGGGGAAGATCAAATAGGTATTTTGGCAATGTTGATAAAAGATTTCGACTGAAAAGAATCAGAAAGTCTCATTATGAGAAATACGTATGAAATGTGACATATTAAAAAAGAAGAAATCACTTTGTAAGTAAATAATATTCTATCACTAAGTAATAATAATCACTGAGTGCTCACTTTGTATCAGGCACAGTGCTAAATCTCTTATACTCACTGTCTCATTTAATTCTCACATTAACGACACAAGATCAAGCAGTTATTATCTTCATTATACGAATCAGAAAATGAAAGTTAAAACTGGTTAAGTGACTTGCCCAAGTACAGCAGAGATCCACAGCATAGCAAAGCCTATGCAGTCAGACCTGTGATACTGCTCTACACACCAACAGTTCTCAAAAACCCAGAATGATTCTTCTGAGCTCAAGAATGTCAGAACCTTGCTCCTTAATATAAGTCTGGCATATTCAATACTTCTATGCTAAGGAAAGTCTCCAGGAATAAATATGCATGCACTATGTTCAAATTTATAAAAGAATGAATAGGACTGCATCTTCAAAAACATGTGGTAACCCTAACCCATTCCCTTTTAAGGTTTAACAGCCTATTAGCACCTTTATCTCAGCTCAAAGTTGATAAAACATTCTCATCTCTGTAGATACGTTTAAATATAATAACTAACATTAACTGAGTACCTACTATTGCCAGGCCATGTTCAGAGCAGCTCATGTGAATTAACTCTCACAGTGATACCCATTTTACAGATGAAGAAATAGTCACAAAGAGTTTAAGTAAACTGCTCAAAGTCACACAGCTGTAAAGCGGAAGAGGCAGGATTCAAACCCAAGCAATCTGGCTCTGGGGCTTTGGCCCTCAAATTACTATGGTCAAATTTATATGCCAAAACCCAAATAATCCCCGATCAAAATACATATTTTTCCATTCCATTTACATACTAACAAGCATTGATAAGCAATAAGCTATTATTTTTCCTATTTTTCAAAGTGACGTTTATAGACCTGTATGTAGCATTTTGTGTAACATACACAGCAACAAAAGTCCAGTGTTACCCGAGAGGGGGACTTCAAGACCCTTCACCTCATCTTTTCTCTGGCAAAGAACATCCAGAAACACTAGACTGGCTTTAATCACATGGCACAAACAAACAAAAAATGGCTGGTTTTAATCACATGGCACAAAGAAACAAAAAATGGCAATGCCCCTCAACTAGCAATACTGGCCAGGCTACTGGAATATCAAATATGCTAGGGTCCTGTCATAATCCTTCATACTTTCAGGGTCAAGCAGGCTCCCTGGAAAAACGGTCCATCTGGGTCCCTTCACACCAGAGCACACAATGATCTTTCTGTAGCATTCTACTAAAAAAGGGGGGTATTATATAGGAAGAGAGAAGAGTTGAAAAATTATAAGTTTATTAAGATATTTTCAGCAAAATAAATAATGGCAAACTCATTCTAATATTTCTTCAGGCCAAAAATAGCTTAAAATCAGTTTATTTTCTTCCCTTAAAAAACATATTCAGGCCAGAAACAGTGGCTCATGCCTGTAATCCCAGAACTTTGGGAGGCCGAGGCAGGCAAATCATTTGAGGTCAGGAGACCAGCTTGGCCAATATGGTGAAACACTGTCTCTAGTAAAAATCAGCCAGGCCTGGTGGTGGGTGCCTATAATTCCAGCTGCTCGGGAGGCTGAGGCAGGTGGATCATTTGAACTTGGGAGGTGGAGATTGCAGTGAGCCAAGATGGCACCACTCCACCCTGGGAGGCAGAACAAGACTCAAAAAAATATATATATTCATCGAGTTAACACACAATCATCTTTCACGAGAATCTGGTTTCTTCATATTAGTGAATAAATTATTGTCACTTTTTTACTACATGCTTTAAAGAGGAAATCAGTCACTAGAACAAATGTTATTTCAATATAATTTGCTCAAAGATTTTTGTGACTGTAAAAAACAATCAAAGTTGACTCTTACAGATCACAACAGGATAGAATCAGAGAAAGTTTTAGTAAAACTTCAGTAAAACTAAGATTACCATATTTGTTAAGGGAGAAATGTAATTCAGTTTTTGGGAAATCACTTTTTCTGCAAAAGAACAAAAGGAAACAGAAACAAAGACAAAACTTAAAAATACCTCACTTTCCACAAACCTCTCTTAAGCCAGGCCAAGGAGATTTATACCTACTTAGAGAACAAGGATTGATATCTATGGAAGGAAATTTCTCTCACACATTTCTTTTCCTTTTCCCTTTTCTCTTTTATTTTCTTTTCTTTTTTCTCTTTTCTTCTCTTCTCTTTTTTCTTTTCTTTTCTTTTGACAGAGACTTGCTCTGTCACCCAGAGTAGAGTGCATGGCATGATCTCAGCTCACTGCAACCTCTGCCTTCTGGGTTCAAGCTATTCTCCTGCCTCAGCCTCCGGAATAGTTAGGATTACAGGTGTCTGCCACCTCACCCAGCTAATTTTTGTATTTTTAGTAGAGATGGGGTTTCACCATGTTGGTCAGGCTGGTCTCAAACACCTGACCCTTGTGATCTGCCTACCTTGGCCTCCCAAAGTGCTGGGATTACAGGTGTGAGCCACCACACCCGGCAGTGTAAAGTGGTTTCAGTTAAAATAGCATGTACTGTCAGGTAATACCACTGGAGGAGTCATATAAAAGAAATGATATATCACAGTGAGATGAAAACATTATCATTTATGTATATTACAGTTACTACTCCTCTATACATGAATTTAGACAACTTGGTTAATAAGATTATCCCTTCCAACTGAACAAAAAAAAGAACAAATTCTAAAATTAAGTCAAAAAATATCAATTTTCATTCAATGTTACTGATTTGGCAGGGAAAGTTTTTTCTTATACTTATTGAGTGTTCACTCTTTTATATATAGAGGGAAAGAGCCATGTATGAATGAGAGTTCTACAGTCACACTGCTTTGATTTTAATCTTGGCTCTACCACTTGCTGAATATATCTATGAATCTGGACAAAGAGCTTAACCCAGTTTCCTCATCTGTAATGCAGGGATAACAATAATACCTATCTCAAAATGCTGTCATGAAAACTAGATAAGGTAATATGGGTAAAGCATTTGGAATACTGCTTGGCACATAATAAGCACTTACTAAGTATAAACATGAACTGTCATCCACTTCCAAACCTTTCAACATTCCCATCCCACTATAACCATCCTTGAAGTAGAAGCAAGAGGTCATAAAAGTGAGAAAAAACAGCTTAAGCACTGTTTCTCTGTTGCACATACCTAAGGATGCATGTAAAATCTGTATTATGGTGCTATAATTTCAGGAAAATATTTATAGTGTGAAGCCTTGCTACTCAAACTGAGGTCTAAGGACCAGCAGGTAGGCATGGGCATTGCCAAGGGGCCTGTTAGAAATGCAGACCCCACAACAGACCTAAGAAATTAGAATCTGCATTCTAACAGATCCCAGGGTAATTCCTATGTATTAAAATTTGATAAGTTCTGCTCTCAAGAACAAGATAAAAACCTACAAAATAACGTGAACATATGGAAAACACAAATAAGATACTATTGAGATAAATTTAAGCTACAAAGCCATATCAAACATATTCCTTTGCTACTAAAAAAGGATAAGAATGACAATAAAAACCAAAATTTGTTTTTGTTTCCTTACCTAATGTTAAGATATGTTAACATCTGCAGATTTTTAATGGCTTCGGGAATGGTTTTGATGCAATTATGATATAAATTTAACGTTTCCAGGGGTGCAAATAACCAGACATCAGAAGGAATTTCTGTAAAACGATTTCTGGAAAGATCTGAAAAAAAAAATAATGTCTGAGTATTAGACATATACCTATATCTATGGTAATTAGAAGAACTATTTTCACACTTGCTGAATCACTTAGAATCTAAGCAACTACTTAAAATATTTTAAAATAGACAATATTGCCCTTGAGGGCAAAAAAACATCATTAAGAAATTCACTCATACGGCCAGGTGCAGTGGCTCACACCTGTAATCCCAGCACTTTGGGAGGCCAAGCAGGAGGATCATTTGAGCTCAGGAGGTGGAGACCAGCCTGGCCAACATGGCGAAAGGCTGTCTCTATTAAAACACAAAAATTAGCTGGATGTGGTGGTGGGTGCCTGTAATCCCAGCTACTCAGGAGGCCGAGGCAGGAGAATCGCTTGAACCCAGGAGGTGGATTTTGCAGTGAGCTGAGATCATGGCACTGTACTCCAGCCTGGGTGACACAGCAAGACTCTGTCTCAAAAAAAAAAAAAAATACTCATAGAACACATGTTTATTAACCAAACGTGCTTCATATGCTTCAATAAGTCTAAAATTCAAATATGTTATGTCTTTTAAAATACCAATGAAGATTTACCTCTAATCTTTAAAAGCAAACATAAAAATATCTCCCACGATCCCACATCCCCCTCCATCTGCCTCTTCTTCTTTCACAGCCAAACTTACATAAATCCACAACACAACTAAATTTCTTACTTACCATGGACTTCTCAAGGTGCTACAAATTGGTTTCTATGCACTCTCACATTCACCAATACCAACAACCACCATATCAGTAACCATTGCATATGTTTGGAAATATTATTTTCTTTTGGCTTAGAAGACTATAATTCTGGGATCTCTTCCTAACACCTCTCTGGCTACTTCTTGTTTTCTTTTGCTAGGTTTTCCTCTACCTGTATCATAAATGTTGGCGTTCCCAGGAACTATGACGTAAGACACTTTTTCATCTTCAGATATACACCTCCAACCAGTAGGAGCCGCCCTCAACGAGAGTGCTCCAAGGCTGCGACGGACGTTGCCTCATCCCCTCCCACTGCCTCCGACCGAGCACTCCACAGGCAGACATGATGGAAGCGGATCACCCGGGGAAGCTGTTTGTTGGGGGCCTCAACCTCAAAACCGACGAGAAAGCCCTCAAGGCAGAGTTTAGCAAGTATGGCCGCATCGTCAAGGTGGTCCTGATAAAAGACCGAGAAACCACCAAGTCGAGGGGTTTCGCGTTTATCACCTTCGAAAGCCCTGAAGACGCCCGGGCTGCCACCAGAGATATGAATGGCAATTACCTGGATGGTAAGTCCATCACAGTGGCCCAGGCCATTAAACCGGCGTTCCAGAGCAGCCAGTGGGGCCCGAGGCCCCCCAGCAGCCACAGTTACGGGAGGTTCCTGGGCAGGATCTGTGGGGGTGGAGGCAGGCTGTGGCAACCCCCATCACTGGGCAGGCCCAATAATGATGGCGGCTACATGCGGCATTTTGATCTGTGGCGCTACGGAGCCCGAATGCCCATAAAGCGCAGGCCGCAGCCGATGCTGCGCTGGGCTAGCCTACCCCGCAACAGGGCCGCACCATGGGGCCTAGCTCGCAGCTTCGGCAGTGAAATGCACGACCTGCCGCGCTGGGAGCCACCACCCCCGCACCGCCACCCCTACCTGGGCTGGCAGACGCCCAGAGACAGCTACTCGAGCCAATACTATGGCGACTCCCGGGCTTTTGCCCTCTCGGCTGGAGAGTACAGCCGCCATCATTATGGCCACTCCGGTATCTGGGACTACTGTCCCTCAAGAGGCCATGGCCACCGAGATGGCTACAGGGGTCGCGACCGTGACTACGCGGATCATCCAAGCAGGGCCCCTTACCAAGAGCCCTTTGAGAGCGGCGGAGACCCGTGTAGCACCGCCCCCAGGTGGGGGATACCGCCATCTTATGTAAGAGGATGCCGCTATGAGGAGTACTGGGGCCACTCACTCGACACCTACAGTGGGGGCCGCTCGCTCGACGCCTACAGCAGGGGCCGCTCGCTCAATGCCTACAGCAGGGGCCGCTCGCTCGCCTACAGCCGGGGCCGCGACAGTTACAGCAATACTTATGGCCAGAGCGACCACTATGGAGGAGGAGACGGCTGCAGTAAGTACCAGCGCTGCTCGCTCAATGCCTACAGCAGGGGCCGCTCGCTCGCCTACAGCGGGGGCGGCGACAGTTACAGCAATACTTATGGCTGGAGCGACCACTATGGAGGAGGAGACGGCTGCAATAAGTACCAGCGCTGCTCGCTCCAGGCCTACAGCAGGGGCCGCTCGCTCGCCTACAGCAGGGGCCGCTCGCTCGCCTACAGCGGGGGCCGCGACAGTTACAGCAATACTTATGGCTGGAGCGACCACTATGGAGGAGGAGACAGCTGCAATAAGTACCAGCGCTGCTTGCTCAACGCCTACAGTGGGGGCCACAACAGTTGCAGCAGCAGTTACGGCAGGAGTGGAGGAGGAGGCCGCTATGGAGGAAGAAGCCACTACAAGGAGTACCAGGGCTGCAACGGCCGCAACAGTTACAGCAAAATTTACATCCAGAGCAACCGATACTTGAGGGGCCAAGACCAAGTAGGCAGACCAGGATCATCGGCTCCCTCTGCCCATGGAAACGGGCGGCCCTCCACCGGATGATTCTTACAGCCAGTTGGGCTCCAGGGTTCCCAGAGGCCAGCTAGGAAGCCGCTTGGAGAGAGAGGAAGGCCGGAGCAGATACCAAGCAGGAGTAGACTTGGGACCAAAAATCTCTTTTCAAAGAAACTAACAAAAAGAACCTGTTCTATGGTAACTACCCAATAACTAGTATAAGGAAGAGTTGTTTTTATCTTTTAAGAATTTCCTGTTACAATTTCCACTTTTATGCTTTTGTGGGGAAAAACTTAAAATTTGTTTAACTTAGTTTTGAAATTGTTAACGATTCTTTCAACAAGTTCATGTTAAAAGTATAAGATATGAGCCTGAGTCCTAGTCGTCTTATATTTACAAGTAGACATTCGATTAATAGTTTCTTCCCTTGTAAACTTTCTTGATAAATGAGGTAAACAGTTCTGAGATCTTTCATAATCATCTGCTCACCTAAAATGGAAAAATGGATCATTCTGCTGATTTAAACCAACTAGATTTTGGGTGGAGAGTGGGCAGATCACAAGGTCAGGAGTTCGAGGCCAGCCTGACTAACATAGTGAAATCCCATTTCTACTAAAATTATAAAAATTAGCTCAGTGTGGTGTCACGCGCCTGTAATCCCAGCTACTCAGGAGGTTAAGGCAGGTGAATCACTTGAACCCAGGAGGCAGAGGTTGCAGTGAGCTGTGATGGCACCACTGCACTCTAGCCTGGGTGACAGAGCAAGACTGTCTCAAAAAAAAAAAAATGAAAGTTGTAGGAATATGGTTAATTCTATTAGATCACAGAAATGTAGGACATCACCTAATATCAGACTATCAAATTAGAAAGATCAAGAATTGGCTATCAGGAAGGCCTACACTTAGAAAGTGAGTAGAGAAAAAACAAGTAGAAAAGGCTGAAAATAATGGTCAAGAGAAAACACAGTAACCATATGAAGAGATCAAAGAAGTTCAAAAAGCGACAGGACACTGACCTTTTTTTTCCAAGATAGCTGACTAGAACGATTTCCAGCACACCTCATTCACTTAGAAAAACCAAATGGTATACAGACAATCACACTTTGAATACATTATCCAGGAGGGAACACAGGGTTCAACAGAAAAAGTGAAAGGAAACTCTAAAATCTAGGAATGAGAAGGAAAGCAGACAGACTGTGTGGTCAGGACAGTCTGGGAACTGGCAATGAATCCCTAACACAAGAGAGAGTATCTTTCTCCAGTCCACTTCCCCACTGGGGAATCATACAATCCAGGCTACAGGAGACCATCCTGACCCATCCAAATCCTGAATCCTATTTAGGGGGCATCCAGGAGACTGTGAGAAAGAACTGCTCCAGGAAGGCAACATGCCCTGGGTCCCACACCCTTCCTGAGAACTAAGTAGTCACAGTAAGATGGCATTCTTGATCCTAGCTCTTAGCAAACTATGAGTGGTCCTGGGAATCTGCAGTACCAATCTTGGCCATTGGGGAAGATCAGGCTGCATCTTGTGGAGCAGGGGCTTGAGCAGGGATGGGGATCCCACAACCAAAACTGAGAAGCAGACATGGCATACATGGGCTCCAGCCTCTGGTATTGGAACCAGGCTCCCCACGCTCCAATCCTGAGCAGGATGAGTTACTGAAGAGGCTTGGTCTTGAGCTGGGTGCTGGCTTCAATGGCTCATGGCTGAATTATGGGCTGGGTGCAAACTGCCATAACAGAACAGCCTGGTTGGCTGCCACAGCTGGGACGGGGGAGGGATGGTAGTGTTCTCATCCTCCCTGGCACCCATGGCAGGACCTCAGCACAGCAGCAGTCACCTCTCACCCAAGCATTTCACCAGAGGCCTGAGGACTATACTGCCTGCCCCATCCCCACATCATGGCTGGTGCATGCACTTGCCATTGGTAGGTGCTGAGTACAAGCTTGCCCGATCTGGATTCACCCAGCTTTATCCCCCTAACCCTATGCCAAACACTGTTGGGGGCCAGGTTCTGGGGCGTTCCACAACCCAATCAACCACCTGGGATATGAGCACTTCTAGGGGACAGAGACTGGGCATAAACCCCCTATTTCTACAGTCTCAGCTGGCTCCTAGCTGCAAGCACCACCTTCTGGCCTAGAAGCCAGTTTGCACAGCCTGTTGCAACCACTTCCAGCACAAGAGAACAGTGCACGGGAACTAGGAGAGCACCTCACCACCACCTCTACCTCTATCACCCACACTACCCCAACTGCTCAGGAGCTCAAGAGCCTGCTTATCTGCCTGGTATACTGCTACTAAAACTAGCATCTGAGAAAGCCACCCAGATGCCCAAATTATTAGCCTGCCTAAAAACTGCCAACACAGGAGACAGCATATGCTGTCCCAGGTCACAAGGATAGACATAAACCTGGCTGGGCCCGGTGACTCACGCCTGTAATCCCAGCACTTTGGGAGGCCAAGGTGGGTGGATCACAAGGTCAGGAGTTTGAGACCATCCTGGCTAACATGGTGAAACCCCACCTCTACTACAAACACAAAAATACTAGCTGGGCGTGGTGGCATGTGCCTATAATCCCAGCTACTTGGGAGGCTGAGGCAGGAGAATCGCTTGAACCCAGAGGCAGAGGTTGCAGTGAGTGAGCAGAGATCGCACCACTGCATTCCAGACTGGGCAACAGAGCGAGACTTCACCTCAAAAAAAAAAAAAAAAAAAAAAAACAACCTGATGATGGGCCCATCAGGCATTCCAGTCACAAGCACAACTTCACCACAGGCCCCAACAAGAACCGCATATTAACACAAAAAAGACAGCCATAAGTCTTTACCACTGCATGCACCTGGAAGCAAAGCCAGAAGGCCCTATCCAACCAACATCATTGTTACATCTTCTAGAAAAAAGTCCCCCATCCACATGAAAGTAATTTTTTTTTTTTTTTTTTTTTTTTTTTTTGAGACGGAGTTTCGCTCTTGTTGCCCAGGCTGGAGTGCAATGGCGCGATCTCGGCTCACCGCAACCTCCGCCGCCTGGGTTCAAGCATTTCTCCTGCCTCAGCCTCCCGAGTAGCTGGGACTACAGGCGCACACCACCATGCCCAGCTAATTTTTGTATTTTTAGTAGAGACAGGGTTTCACCACGTTGGCCAGGATGGTCTCGATCTCTTGACCTCGTGATCCACCCGCCTTGGCCTCCCAAAGTGCTGGGATTACAGGCGTGAGCCACCGCGCCCGGCCAAAAGTAATTTTTTTAAAAAAAGAAGATAATGCTATGAAGCCAGATGAGCAGAAACTAACATAAAAATACAGAAAGCATGAAAAAGCCAGGCAATATGATGGCCTCAATTATTCCATCTCTACAGTTCCCCAATGTCTTAACTAATTCCAGCATTAAGTCAAAAGTCCAACTCCAAAGTCTCATCTGAGACAAGGCAAGTCCCTTCCACCTATAAGCCTGTAAAATCAAAATCAAGTTAGTTACTTCCTAGATACAATGGAAGTACAGGCATTGTGTAATATACTCATTCCAAATGGGAGAAATTGGCCAAAATGAAAGGGCCTCAGCCCCCATGCAAGTCCGAAATCCAATGGGGAAGTCATTTAAAAAGTTCCAAAATAATCTCCTTTGACTCCATGTCTCACATCCAGGGCACACTGATGGAAGAGGTAGGTTCCCACAGCCTTGGGCAGCTCTGCCCTTTTGGCTCTTCAGGGTATAGCACCCATGGCTGGTTTCAGGGGCTGGCATTGAGTACCTGCAGCTTTTTCAGGTGCTTGGTGCAAGCTGTCTGTCTAGAGGTCTGGAGGATGGTGGTCATCTTCTCACAGCTTCACTAGGCAGTGCCCCAATGGGGACTCTGTGTAGGTCCCCAACTCCACATTTCCCTTCTACACTGCCCTAGTAGAGGTTACCCATGAGGGCTCCGGCCCTGCAGCAGACTTCTCCATGTACATTCAGACATTCCCATACAGCCTCTGAAATCTAGGCAGAGGTTCTCAAACCTCAACCCTTGTCTTCTAAGCACCCACAGGCCCAACACCATGTGGAGGCCAGCAAGGCTTGGGGCTTACACCCTCTGAAGGAATATTATGGGCTGTATCTTGGCCCCTTTTTACCACAGCTGAAGGTGGAGGGGCTGGGACACAGGGCGCCATATTCTGAAGCCGCATAGAGCAGTGGAGCTCTGGGCCCAGAATATGAAACCATTTTTCCCTAGTAAGCCTCCAGGTCTGGGATGGGAGGGGCTGTCCTGAAGATCTCTGAAATGCCCTGGAGACATTTTCCCCATTGTTTTGGCAAATAACATTCGGGCTCCTTTTTAACTTATGCAAATTTCTGCAGCAGGCTTGAATTCCTTCCCAGTAAATGGTTTTTTTTTTCTACCATATAGGCTACAAATTTTCCAAACTTTTATGCTCTTCTCTTTTAAACATAACTTCCGATGTCAGACCATCTCCTTGTGAATGCATATGACTGAACACTTTCAGAAACAACCAGGTCATATCTTGAATGCTTTGCTACTTAGAAATTTCTTCTGCCAGATACCCTAAATCATCTCTTTTAAGTCCTAAGTTCCACAGATCTCTA
The DNA here is from genome assembly GCA_004027835.1 of Alouatta palliata. Taxonomy (NCBI): domain Eukaryota; kingdom Metazoa; phylum Chordata; class Mammalia; order Primates; family Atelidae; genus Alouatta; species Alouatta palliata. Next base: position 25,135 of record PVKV010017711.1, on the reverse strand, counting down.
GGGCAGGGGCAAAATGCCACCAGTCTCCTTGCTAAAGCATAGCAAGACTGACTTTGCTTCAGTTCCCAATAAGTTCCTCATGTCCATCTAAGGCCACCTCAGCCTGGATTTTGTTGTAAACATCACTATCGCATCACAACCATTCAACAAGTCTCTAGGGAGTTCCAAACTTTCCCACATATTCCTGTCTTCTTCTGAGCCCTCCAAAACATTCCAACCTCTGCCCACTACCCAGTTCCAAAGTTGCTTCCATATTTTCAGTAATCTTTATAGCAATGCCCCACTTCTTTGGTACCAAATTTCTGTATTAGCCCATTCTCACACTGGTATATAAAACTACTTGAGACTCAGTAATTTATAAAGAAAAGAGGTTTAATTGACACACAGTTCTGCATCGCTGGGGAGGCTTTAGGAAATACAATCATGGTGGAACATGAAGAACAAGCACCTTCTTCAAAAGGCAGAGGGTGGGAGGGGAATGCTATACACTTAAAAACCATCATATCTCATAAGAACCCACTCACTCTCACGAAAACAGCATGGGGGAAACCACCTCCATGATCCAATCACCTCCTACCAGGTCCCTCCCTGACACAGGGTAGTTACAATTCAATATGAGATTTGGGTGGGGATACAGAGCCAAACCATATCAAAGAGTGATTAATACATGGAACACAGAGAATTGACAGGGCAGTTAAGCTCTTCTATGTGATACTGTGATGATGCATACATGACAAATGCATTTGTAAAAACACATACAACTATACAACACAAAGACTGAACTCTAATGTAAAGTATAGATTTTAATAATGAAGTATTGCTTCATCAATTTTCATCATCATCAAGGGTATCATATATTGGTTCATTAATTGTAAAAAATCATTACAAAAATGTAAGATGCTAAAAATAGGAAAACTATGAGCTGGAGAAAAGAAATATGGGGTAACTGTACAATCTGCTCAATTTTTTTGTATACCTAAAACTTCTGAAAAATAAAGTCTATGAAATAAAAAAGCAAATAAACTACCAAAAAGGGACATGAAAAAAAATACTAAAACATTAATAACAAGAATAATTTAAATAATATCAAGACATTAATAATCTACACATTTTTCATGATGCTTTATGTTCTTTCCCCTCCAAATAAAAGATTATTTAGTTAAATTACAAAGTAATATTATAAGTTCCCTTAGGGAAATTTAATTAAATGTGCATTTATAAACTATTTCCTGGATGAGTTCATGCATTTATTTAGTAAATACCACTTAAAATTATTATTCTAATTTAATGGAGTTAAATCAAATGAAGAATAATAAACCTTATCTTGGGTGTTTCAGATTTTAAATCAGTGTAAACAGCCTTTCTAAAGCGTTGGGCAAACAGAATAATAGTGCCAAAAATAATACAACCATGGAAAGAAAAATGGGAAATAACACAAAACTATTTGTATCTTAATTTCTTGAACTATCTCACACTAACAACATCTCATATTTTCCATCAAAAAAGTGAAGATTAACTTTTGTATAGCTATAATGAATAAAATTTAAACTGATTTAAAATGTTTATCTTGTGGTATACAATTAATAAAGGAGCTTTTTAAACATTAAAAACCACCTAATTAACATGTACACTAGGACAGCTAGAAAAAGGACTAATAATGAACAAATAATTGAGAAATACATGCAAAACTGGTATTTTAATTGAGTTCCAGTAAAAAAAAAAAAAAAATTCCACCTAAAAATCAGGAAAAAACAGCTGGGTGCAGTGACTGGCTAACGCCTGTAATCCCAACACTTTGGGAGGCCCAAGTGGGAGGATCATTTGAGTGCAGGTGTTCCAGACCAGCCTGAGCAGCATGGCAAAATCCTCTCTCTACAAAAAAATATAAAAAGTAGCCAGGCGTGGTGCATGATGTAGTTCCAGCTACTCTGGAGGCTAAGAGGTGGGAGCATGGTTTGAGCCCAGGAGGATGAGGCTGCAGTGAGCCATGATTGTGCTACTGCACTCATGCCTAGGTAACAGAGTAAGATCCTGTCCTACTCAAAAACATAAATAAAAATCAGAAAACTGCTCACTTAATCCTCCTTGGGAGATTTGCTTCACAACAATTTCAATGCCTTAGGCAACAAACAGCACTTGGGAAACGACAATTATAAAAACGGTTCACCTTTTCCACATAAAAAGGACATTAAAACTTACTATTTATCTTCCTGTAGTACGCTGAACTGTGGCCTTCAAAAATATCAGATCCTAATTCTGGAACCTGTGAGTGTTATCTTATATGCTAAAGTTTTTACAGTTGTAATGAAGGATCTTGTGATGAAATTAGCCTGAATCATCAATGTGGACCCTAAATGCCATCACATGTATCCTTATAAGAGAAAGGCAGAGGGTAAATTAGACAGACTGAAGAGGGAGCCACGTAGAGAAGGAGGCAGCCACTGGAATAATTCTGCCACACAATGCCAGTAGCCATAAGAAGTTGGAAGAGACAAGGAATGGATTCTCCCCTAGAGCCTCCCCATAGGGAGTGTGGCCCTGCCAAAACCTTGATTTTAGCTAAAACCTTGATTTTAGCTCAATTAAATTTATTTCTAACTTCTGGTCTCCAAACCTGTGAGAAACTAAATTTCTGTTTTTTAAACTATTAAGTTTGTGATAATTTGTTATGGCAGGCACAAGAAACTAATATACACCATAATGACAGTTTATTGGAATTAATGAGAGAATGATTGTAAATATTTTTAAATTACATAGCTGTGTATTTTTTTTCTTATATAGTATTGATACCTCAGTTAATTAGTATCCTTAGGGATAAGCATCTTTAAAACCACTGAGCTGTTTTTCTTGTCTTATTTTTAATCATAAATCACATCAAGCAGTATTGGCAATAAATCAACAGTAGACAGATTGCTGTGTACTGTTTCCTGCCTTCCTTCAAGACATTCCTTGTAAAACTGCTGGAAGTCTGTTAGAGACCTTGGTCAATAATCTTAAGGAACCCAATCTAAATTATATTCTGTAACATTCTTAAGCATCATAAGTCAAGGAGGCTAGAGAAGAAGGAGAGGAGTCAGATAGAATGGAAATCTGTTTGCTGTCTCCCAAGCTACAGCCACAGAGACACAAATTCGTCTACCTGCTGCCCAGTGAAATTCCTGGCCCACTGGCTACCATTTCTGCCAAATATATAAAATGACTTTCAGAAATTATACTATTATACTATACTAATTATAGTCTTATACTATTCCGTGTACAAATGGGTAGAGATAGTTTTTTGCACAAATTGTTAAACTTAAGTGCTGTTTAATAATATAGATTACCATAGTCTCTTCCTTAAAAATAAAAATCCTAGGTAATATTTGAAAACCTGACACATATTTAACTCTGGTCCTAAAAATGCCATCACATGTATCCTTAGAGGAAAGCAGAGGGAAATTAAACAAACACATTAAGAAGAGGGCTATATGATTTTTACCTCTGATAAAATTTCTAACAATGAAGTATGCTATTTGAACACATCTTCATCATTATAATAGAGATATCACCATAGAATTTTCTGCTTAAAGGAACATGGGAGTTAATGGAGAAATAACTTGAAATCAGAACTCTAAATTCACATCAAGAATAACTTAAGGGGAATTGAAGCAACTATTATACACACACTCCCTATATGCTAGATCACAATACCATGCACTTTGCACAGATTATTTATAGTCCTTTTAACAACTTTGTAAGGTAGTTACTGTTTCTCATTTCACACATTGATATGGTTTGTCTGTGTCCCCACCCAAATTCCATCTTGAATTCTCATGTGTTGTGGGAGGGACGTGGTAGGAGGTAATTGAATCAAAGGGACAGGTCTTTCCCATGCTGTTCTCATGATAGTGAATAAGTCTCACAAGATCTGATGGTTTTAAAAAGGGAAGGTTCCCTGCATAAGTTCTGTTCTCTTGTCTGCCACCATGTGAGATGTGCCTTTTACCTTCTACCATGATTGTGAGGTTTCCCCAGCCATATGGAACTATAAGTCCAATAAACCTTTTCTTTTGTAAATTGTACAGTCTCGCATATGTCTTTATCTGCAGCATGAAAATGGACTAATACAGTAAATTAGTACCAGTAGAGTGGGGCACTGCTGAAAAGATACCCAAAAATGTGGAGGTGACTTTGGAACTGGGTAACAGGCAGAAGTTACAACAGTTTGGATGGCTCAGAAAAAGACAGTTTGGGAAAGCAGGAAAGTTTGGAACTCCCTAGAAACTTGTTGAATGGCTTTAAACAAAATGCTAATAATGGTATGGACAATGAAATCCAAGCTGTGGTGATCTCAGATGGAGATAAGGAACTTGTTGGGAACTGGAGCAAAAGTGACACTCTTGTTATGTTTTAGCAAACAGACTGGTGGCATTTGCCCCTGCCCTAGAGATTTGTGGAACTTTGAACTTGAAAGAGATGATTTAGGGTATCTGGTAGAAGAAATTTCTAGGCAGCAAAGCATTCAAGAGGTGACTTGGGTGCCGTTAAAAGCACTCAGTTTTAAAAGGGAAACAGAACACAAAAGTTTGGAAAATTTGCAGCCTGACAATGTGATAGAAAAGAAAATCCCATTTTTGGAGGAGAAATTTCAAGCTGGCTGCAGAAATTTGTGTAAGTTACCAGGAAATGAATGCTAATTCCCAAGACAATGGGGAAAATGTCTCCAGAGCATGTCAGAGGTCTTCTTGGCAGCCCCTCCCATCACAGGCCAGGAGGCCTAGGATGAAGAAATGGTTTCGTGGGCCAGGCCCAGAGACCCTGTGCTGTGTGCAGGGTAGGGACTTGGTGCTCTGTGTCCCAGCCACTCCAGACATGACTATAAGGGGACAAGGTACAGCTTAGGGCATGGCTTCAGAAGGTACAAACCCAAGCCTTGTCAGCTTCCATGTGGTGTTCAGCCTGTGGTGCACAAAAGTCAAGAATTGAGGTTTGTGAACCTCTGCCTAGATTTCAGAGGATGTATGGAAATGCCTGTATGTCCAGGCATAAGTTTGCTGTGGGGGCTGGGACCTCATAGGGAACCTCTGCTAGGGCAGTGAAGAAAAGAAATGTCAGGTAGGAGCCCCCACACAAAGTCCCCACTGGGGCACCACTTAGTGGATCTGTGAGAAGAGGGCCACCATCTTCCAGACCCTACAATGGTAGATCCACCAACAGATTGCACTGTACACCTGAAAAAGCCACACTCAATGCCAGCTTATGAAAGCAGCCAGGAGGGAGGCTGTACCCTGCTAAGCCACAGGGGCAGAGCTGCCCAAGACCATAGGGACCCACTTCTTGCATCAGCATGACCTGGATGTGAGATATGGAGTCAAGGGAGACCATTTTGGAGCTTTAAGATTTGATTGCCTCACTGGATTTCAAAGTTGCATGGGGCCTGTAGCCTCTTTGTTTTGGCCAAATTATCCCATTTGCCTTTGTTTTGGCCAAATTCTCCCATTTGGAATGGCTATATTTCCCAAATGCCTGTACCTCCATTGTATCTAGGAAGTAACTAACTTGTTTTTGATTTTACAGGCTCCTAGCCAGAAGGGTCTTGCCTTGTCTCAGATGAGACTTTGGACTATGGACTTTTGAGTTACTGCTGAAATGAGTTAATACTTTGGAAGACTGTTGGGAAGGTATAATTGGTTTTGAAATGTAAGGACATGAAATTTGAGAGGGGCCAAAGGCAGAATGCTATGGTTTGGCTCTGTCCTCACCCAAATCTCATCTTGAATTCCTATGTGTTGTAGGTAGAACCCAGTGGGAGGTAATTGAATCATAGGGCCAGGTCTTTCCCATGCTGTTCTCATGACAGTGAATAAGTCTTATGAGATTTGATGGTTTTAAAAAGGGAAGGTTCCCTGTACAAGCTCTCTTCTCTTTTTTGCCACCATGTGGGAAGGGCCTTTCACCTTCCACCATGATTGTGAAGCCTCCTCAGCCACATGGAACTGTAAGTCCAATACATTTCTTTCTTTTGTAAATTGCCCAGTCTCGGGTATGTCTTTATCAGCAGTGTGAAAACAGACTAGATCACATATGAAGCGAAGACAGACTGAATGATATGCTTTCCCAATGTTAAAAAAAAAATCAAAAACTAGTAATAACTGACAGCACTGGAGTTCCAAACTCATGTGTCTCCAAAGCCTATGTTCTATCTGTGATTTTCCACTCCTCCGACACACTACTGTGACCTTCTGTCCCATATATCAAATATTCTGTCCCACTGCAACCATAAACCAGGGTTAGAGGAATTCTAAATCTCCTAACATCCACATACACACCCAAGACTACTTCTTGCAATAGGAGGCAGAACATAAATCTTACTTCTAGGTTCAATTTTTGTTTCAGAGAATAATGAATATCATTATAAAGCCCTCAGCTGTTCCTAATTTACCAATTCAAAATTGTTTCATCTGACATGACACACAGCTTTCTTGACTCCTTAAAGAGATGAGCCCTTATTACTTTTTCAAAATTTTTAACCAATTCAATAAACAAGGATTAAAGAAAATTAGTCAAACAAATTTTGTCTAAAGGAGGATAACATAGGCAAAATTATTGTGCTGAGTACCTGTCAAGAACTCTGAAGGGTCAGATTTTACCCTATTTATAAGCCAGTATGGTAGCCTAACACTGTTGTATAGATGCTAGCAGAAGACATGAGACTCCTGTGTGAGAGACAGAAGCCTTTATTGCTCACAGCACAGCAAGTGGCATGAGCAGCATATATGTGTCAGTTCTCCTTACTCCCTGATATCCCACGGGGGCAATATTGATGGGCCCACGTGGATACATGCACATGCAATATTATCACATTATAGGAAAGGAACCCGAGCTGAGGAAACCTAAATCTTTTATCATAGTAAGCATGCCTGCTTTTTGTTCTAAGGGAGACATTATCTTTATTTTATTGGACATTAAGCATGACTGTCTTTTGCTTTGGAGAGAAACACTATCTAATTCGTCCAAGGATGCAAGAAAATCTGCCCTTTGCTTTGGTTTGCTTTTTGTTTAATTTGTTTGTTTTTAAAGACAGTATCTTGCTTTTTCGTCCAGGCTGGAGTGCAGTGGTGCAATCACAGCTCACTGCAGCCTTGCCCTCCCAGGCTAAAGCAGTCCTATTGCCTCAGCCTCCTAAGTAGCTGGGACTACAAGCATGAACCACCATGCTTGCCTTTTTTTTTTTTTTTTTTTTTTTTTTTTTAAGAGCCTGGGTCTTGGCCAGGAGCAGTGGTTCACACCTATAATCCCAGCACTTTAAGAGGCTGAGGAGGGTGGATAGCTTGGGTCTAAGAGTTCAAGACCAGCCTGGGAAACATGGCAAAACCCCATTTCTACAAAAAATTCAAAAAATTATCCGGGTATAGTGACATGGACCTGTAGTCCCAGTTACTTGGGAGTCTGAGGCAGGAGAATCACCTGAGCCTGGGGAGGATGAGGCTGTGATGAGCTGATTGTGCCACTGCCCTCCAGCCTGGGTGACAGAGTAAGACCTTGTCTCAAAAAAAAAAAAAAAAAAAAAAACACCCAGACAGGGCCTTGCTATGTTGTTGCCCAGGCTGGTCTCAAACTCCTGGGCTCAAGTGATCCTCCTACCCTGGCCTCCCAAAGTGTTGGGATTACAGGTGTGAGCCACTGCATCCAGCCTGTACTTTGTTTTGAAGGGAAACAGTATGTTTATCTTGCAAAGCTGGTCACTGTACCAACATCCTTGAAAATACAGTTCAGAACACAGGGCAGTTAGTGCCTCACTTGTAAGATGTGCAGAAACATGAAGCCATGGTGAATTGTCTTTGAATAGGAGCATTCTTTTTCCAGCAGGTGTTAGAAGTTGCAGCCTAATCACAGAAAACATACAAGGTAAAATATTTAAATATCTTAATATCAAATTATCTGTGGTTCTGCACTTCCAGAGTCTGTGATACAGGCAAGCAAATTCTGATCCTCACCTTCCAAGCCTCATTGTCCATATTTGCCAGGTAGCATCCTGACTTGACTCAGTCTTTATCATTCATTTGATAAAATTCCATTAAACATTAACTATAAATTAAGCACAAGATGTTAGGGTAGATCAAAAGCTCAACCAGACACCAATGCTAGGTAATATCAATTCTTATTCCACTCCAACACCAAGTAATACGTGCTTAGATAGTAACACTTTAGTGAAAAAATGCAAAAATAATCACCTCCATTTAGTTCTACTAAAATTGTAGTTTCTATAATATAAAGGTCTTGTGGCTGGACCAATATAGCATCATCCTTGGGGTATATCTCAAAGTTCACAGAAGCCTTACTAACTAAAAAAGAGGAGGAAATGAGCACTAGACTGGATATGAACTGCATTTCTGAATCTACTACTGCCTACAAAATAGTGCCAAAATCAGTTAATTCCTCACTATTTTAGGGCTACATGTAATGACTAAGTATTCTGCAACAAACTAAAATCCCTAGAAGAAATAATCAATAGAAATGAAGGGAAAATTGTCCACATGTACATAATGACAGGTAATGTTCCTAAAGATAGAAAATAAAATGATGGAAATTAGACCATTATATTTATTTCTTGTAACATAAAAAATATATACCAGAAATATGTCTTCAAGAGAGTACATAAAATAAACCAACTCAGATACTTATTTCCTAACATGAAAATGAAAAAAGTAAGTTTTCTCTGCTCTTTGGTAACTATTAATATTATTACTCAAATTTGAGCACAGTTACAGTATGTAAAATCTGATTAATATGTTCTCAAATGTTAGCAATTCCTTACCTATTTTTCCATCTAAAAGAACTGTTAAGACTAGAAATAAAAGCAGCAAGAAAACAGAAGGCACCACAGCTGTCTGTCGATGCAAGGATGGAAAGTGTCTTTGAAGTATTAAAGACTGATACTGGATGGAGCCTGATGGGAAATGACAACCCCATGGCTCCGGCATCTGCTTCAACAGATGCCTTCTGCAAAGACAGGTGATTTCTCGATTCAGTATTCCCTAGAAGGGTGTTGTGCAGGACAAAATAATAAACAGTCCATAATACTGAAATTTAGTTTGAATGAGTAAGATGTATGGATTGCAAAATTTCTAAGTTACTCTATGATGAATTAAAATATTAACCGTAAGTTCAGCGGAGACATACAAATGGCCAACAAGCATATGAAAAAATGCTCAATGTCACTAAGCATCAGAGAAATGCAAATTAAAACAGACAAAATTTTGAGACGGACAATGTACCACCCTATACCAGTCAGAATGGCTATTACTAAAGAGTCAGAAAATAATAGTTGGTGAGGATGCAAAGAAAAGGGAATATTTATATATTGTTAGTTGGAATGTAAATTAGTACAACTCCTGGGGAAAACAGTATGACGATTTCTCAAAGAACTAAAAATGGAACTACCATTCCATCTGGCAATCCCACTACTAGGTATCCACCCAAAAGAAAAGAAAGCATTGTATTAAAAAGATACCTGCACTTATATGTTTATCACAGCACTAGTCACAATAGCAAAGATAAGGAATCAAGCTAAGTGTCCATCAACGGATGACTTGGTTAAAAACTAGCCCAGCCAACATGGTGAAACCCCATCTCTACTAAAAAAGTACAAAAATTAGTTGGACATGGTGGCAGGCGCCTGTAATCTAAGCTACTTAGGAAGCTGGGGCAGGAGAATTGCTTGACCCCAGGAGGCAAAGTTTGCAGTGAGCTGAGATCATGCCACTGCACTCCAGCCTGAGCAACAGAGTAAGGCTCCATCTCAAAAAAAAAAAAAGTGGCATATATATGTATACATACATATATGGATATACACAGACATACACAAATACCATGGAATGCTACTCAGCCATAAAAAATAATAAAATCATGTCTTTTTTTGTTTTGAGACAGGGTCGCACTCTGTCGCTGAGGCTGGAGTGCAGTGGCATGATCATAACCCACTGTAGCCTCTATCTTCTGGGCGTTAGCAATCCTCCTGCCTCAGCCTCCCAAAGTGCTGGGATTACAGGTATGTGGCACCACACGAGCTAATTTTTTTTTTATTTTTAATAGAGACAAGGTCTTGCTATGTTGCCCAGGCTGGTTCTAAATTCCTGAGCTCAAGGGATCTTCTTGACTCAGCCTCCCAAAGTGTTGGGGTTACAGGTATGAGCCATTGCACCAAGCCAAAATCATGTCTTTTGCAGCAACACGGATAGAACTAAAGGCATTATCTTTGAAATAACTCATAAACAGAAAGTCAAATACCACATGTTCTCACTTATAAGTGGCAGCTAAATAATGTGTGCACATGGACACAGACAGTGGAATAATAGACACTGGAGACTCAGAAACGTAGCAGGGTAGGAGGGAGTTGAGGGGTGAGAAATTACCTAATGGGTACAATGTACACTATTCAAGTGGTTACACTAATAGTCCAGACATCATTACTATGTAATATATCCATGTAACCAAACCAAACTTATACCCCCAAACCCATAAAAATATTGTTTTATTATACTTTAAGTTCCAGGACACATATGCAGAACATGCAGGTTTGTTACATAGGTATACATGTGCCATGGTGGTTTGCTGAACCCATCAACCTGCCATCCACATTAGGCATTTCTCCTAATGCTATCCCTCCCCAGCCCCCCACCCCCCAACAGACCCCAGTGTGTGCTGTTCCCTTCCCTGTGTCCATGTGTTCTCATTGTTCAGCTCCCACTTATGAATGAGAACATGCAGTGTTTGGTTTTCTGTTCCTGTGTTAGTTTGCTGAAAATCATGGTTTCCAGCTTCATCCATGTCCCTGCAAAGGAAATGAACTTATCCTTTTTTATGTCTGTATAGTACTCCACGGTGTATATGTGCCACATTTTCTATCATTGATGGGCATTTGGATTGGTTATTGTGAACAGTGCTGCAATTAACATACATGTGCATGTGTCTTTATAGTAGAATGACTTATAATCCTTAGGGTATATACTCAGTAATGGGATTGCTGGGTCAAATGGTATTTCTGGTTCTAGATCCTTGAGGAATCGCCACATTGTCCTCCACAATGGTTGAACTAATTTACACTCCTACCAACAGTGTAAAAGCATTCCTATTTCTCCACAACCTCTCCGACATCTGTTGTTTCCAGACTTTTTAATGATCGCGATTCTAACTGGCGTAACATGGTTATCTCATTACGGTTTTGATTTGCATTTCTCTAATGACCAGTGATGATGAGCTTTTTTTCTTATGTTTCCTTGCCACATACATGTCCTCTTTTGAGAAGTGTCTGTTCATATCCTTCGCCAAGTTTTTTTATGGGGTTGCAGTGAGCCGAGATTGGACCACTGCACTCCAGCCTGAGCAACAGAGGGAAACCCTGTCTCAAAAAATTAAAAAGTAAATGAATTAATAAATTAACTAAACAAAATCATGCTTTCATGTAACTTATTTTTTAAAGCAAAATAAAAAACCTAACATCTGAATTGTTATGATTAGTCTGACTAATGAAGTAAGCAATGGCAAAACATGTATCTTGCTTTCCTTGCTTTGTGCAAGGAAAGAATTCAAGATGGAATTTTGTCCAATTCTTTGTTCAAAATGCCAAGAACCTGGACACCCTCCACTGGTAACAGTCTGACTTTGATCTTTCTGCCTAGGTCAAGGTCAACCAGCCACTGAAAATCAAGTAGACCTGTGTATACAATATACATTTTATTTGCATGTTAAGATACCTTAGAACCTTTCCACTGCATTAGAAAGGAAAGTCTAATATAATATGAGAAAGGTCTGCATCAAACTGACTCTCCAGGACAACTTAATCAGGCTTCAGATTGCAAAACAAAAGTAGTTCTTGAGAAGAGAGGGAGAAAAAAATCAACTGCAAGCCACTGTACTAAATAAAATTAATTGCTTTATCTTTGATTTATCCAGATCAAGACTAATTTTATAGCTGCATGCTGAACCCCCTAAAACAATACTGTATTTAGAGAGAAAGGACCATCCTTACTTGAGCTATTTAATAGCAAAGTATTAAACATTGGATCCTGAAATTAAAAGCAATTTACAGTAAATTGGCCAAATAAAAAGTAATGACAAATTCCTCAAACTGGTCCAAAAAAAAAAATCCCATTTGTTTACATTAAATGGTCAAGCACAGTGGCAGCTGCCAGTAAGACCAAATGGATTCAGACGGTTTATTACGAACACAGACAGAGAAAGCATGATCAGCATGGTGTAAGTTTCCCATGTCCCTAATCCTACAGGACAAACCCAAACTGGAGGGACTCAATGAAAGACAACACCACAGTGGGTTGCTCTGTTCTTGAGAAGTCAACTCTAGACTGCAGCTATGTCATTTTATAGTCACAACAGTGCCTGAAGGAAAGTCTCATGCCTCACCAGAATAAAAATAGGAGATAATAAACTGCCTTGAGGCAGCCTCCTACAAGACAGAGAGGTGGATAAGAAATGGCCTTGTGAGAGCTCCTCACAAATCTATCTTACCATGTACCAAAAAGGATCACAGAGTATTCCCCCAAGACTTGAGACAGATTGTGGTAGAACCTTGCCTATGCGGCCTATGTGGGAACATGCAAGATCACTAAGGCACCATGGCAGAGCAATTCTCCTACACACAAATAGTATAGAAAGTCAGTATATAAAATTGTCACACTATTTCCCATAATTTAAAGTTCAAAAATTAGACAAGCATCTATTATAAACTATTGCAGAGAGTCACATCATTGAACAAAACACTATCAAGAATTTATATATAGAATGCATTATCTGTCCTAAAGAAGTTTAAATTTCTCTAAGGAGAAAACAATGTAAAACCAAGAGCACAATTGCATCTAGTTGTTTATTCGTATTAAACAGTAACTTAAACATCTAATGATAGAGGAATGGTTAAATAAATTATGGTGCCTCCATATATTTTTCTTCAGTGGAACAGTGGCATAAGGAAAATGTTCTGAAAGAACAATGTAGAAGAAGAGTACGCAATAGACTATGATGGATAGATGTTTAAGGCAACAATATTATATTGATAAATATGAGAAAATTTAGTCATTCATTAGGTGATGAGGCTTAGAGCTGTTGTGAGTGCCTTTAATCTCTGATCCTGCTAAGGATGATAAACTTTGTAATTGAAAAGTAGCAGATCCTGGGATCTTAACTTTGCCTGTGGCAAATGGAGGCGAGCAGACAGTAAGAGGACAAAGTAAGACCAAGACATGCTAAAACACAATTTTAAATTATTTAGAGCTATACTACTGAGAAAACTCCTAAACCTAATCATCAACTGTCCACTTATCTCTCAATTTTCCTGGACTTCATCTACAAATATGATTTTCAAAATAGAATTTGTTAAATGAACATATTAATCCTTAAAACATTTTGTAATTTAGTATTTTCAATGTCAAACTTATTTAACATCATAAACAGTACTTTCAAATCAATTTTAATGAACAGCTAATGTAAATATTTTTAAACAGCCAGCTACTCTTAAATAAAAAGGTATCTAGTGGCATAGCATAAGAATATATGAAAACTATAGCAAATTTCCAAACTGTTAAAGTTTAATACTCATATCTCTGCTTATGAAGCAATAACAAGTTATTTCTTTTTCCTTTCTAATTTTTTTTTCATTTTTAAAAATAAGACAATAAAAACAAAAATCAGGGAAACAATGAAAGGTTCAAATGTATACCCTGGAAAACAGGGTATATATTTTTGAAGTAGTGGAAAACACAAAAAGCAAAGGGACAAATTGTGCAAGGACCCAAAAAGGCACCCATGGCAAGAAGCAGACTTAATTGAACAAAACACGCTAAACAACTACTATGTACCACACACTGTACCACTAGCTATTGGAGTGGCAACAGAGTCACTATACTCAAATAACTCTAAATCCAATAAAAAGAGAAGTGCAAACAAATAACCCATATTTCTTTAACTCAACAATGCATATTTTCTTCTAATGCTAACATTTCTGAAATCTGTATATGCATTTACTGTAGTGGTGTTTATTTGTCAGTAAAGTTATTAAATTGATGGTGCACACTAGGGTGAAGAAAATATATTCACTGCAATACTAAATCACAGTGACTAGAATAGAGGTATAGAGTAATCGCTGTATGTAGAAGATGAGGGGAGAGGGGAAAAAGATAAAGGCCTTATGTGGGATACAAAGAATCAATAGGAGTTCAAGAAGTGGAAAGCAGAAAAAGGATATTAACGAAAGAAAAAACCCTGAGGCATGGAACAGCATGATACTTTGAATGGGCAACACATATTATAGTTTGATAGACTGGAATATAGACGTCCAAGGCAGTATGAGACTAAACTGAAGTGCAGGTAGGTCAGGAATGCAGAGTGGGTTCATCTTATATTCAAAAACCGAACAATATTATATACCATATTAATACAATAAAGGGCCAAGCACGGTGGCTCACACTTGTAATCCCAGCACTCTGGGAGGCTGAGGCTGGTGGATCATGAGGTCAGGAGTTCAAGATCAGCCTGGCCAAGATGGTGAAACCCCATCTCTACTAAAAATACAAAAATTAACTGGGTGTGGTGGCAAGCGTCTGTGATCCCAGCTCTTCGGGAGGCTGAGATAGGAGAATCACTTGAACCTGGGGGTCGGAGGTTACAGTGAGCTGAGATCATGCCACTGCACTCCAGCCTGGGCAACAGAGTGAGACTCTGTCCCCCTCAAAAACAACAAAAAACAAAAGAAATAAAATAAAGGACAAAAACCATATGATTAACTCAACAGAACAGAAAAAGCCTTTGACAAAATCCAACACCCCTTTATGATAAAAACATTTGAAAAGCCAGGTATGAAAGGGAATTTCTTCCACCTGATAAAGATCATTTACCAAAAAACCAGAGCTAACATTATATTTAATGGTGAAAAACTGAATGTATTCCCCCTAAGTTCAAGAACAAAACAAGAATGTCCACTTTCACAGTATCTGCTTAACATTATTGAAACTAGAAGTTCTAAAAAGAACAATTGGGTAAGAAACAGAAATAAAGGGCTTCAGATTTGAAAGGAAGTGAAACTATCTCCATTTGCAGATGACATGACATAGAAAATCCTAATGAATCCATTTAAAAAACTACTAGAATAAACAAGTTCAGCAAGGTTGAAGGATAAATGATCACTTATAAAAATCAATTGCATTTCTACAAACTAGCAATGAACAATCCAAAAACTAAATTTTTTAAATTTCAATTACAATAGCATCAAAAATACTTAGGGAAACTATAAAACAATGTTGAAAGAAATTAAAGAAGATCTAAGTAGATGAAAAGACATCCCCTATTCATGGATTGAACAACTTAATACTGGTCAGATGACAAAATTCCCCCAAATTAATGATTCACACAATCCTTTTCAAAATCCCAACTTGCATTCTACATTTTCCAAAAAAAATTGAGTAGCTGATCCTGAAATTCACATGAAAATGCAAGGGTGCCAGAGTAGCCCCAAAAATCTTCAAAAACATGTTGCAAGATTCACATTTCCCAATTACAAAACTTACTACACAGCTACAATAATCAATACAGTGTGGTATTGAGTTAAGAACAGAAACACAGATCAATGAAATACAATTGAGAGTCCAGAAATAAGCCTTTACATTTATGATCAACTGATTTTAAACAAGAGTGACAAGGCAATTAGATGAAGAAAAAATGATCTTTTCAAAAAATGGTGCTAGGACAACTGGATATCCACATGTCAAAGAATGAAGTTGGACCTAGATCTTACATGACACACAAAAATCCACTTAAATAAGCAGTAAAGCTAAATGTAAAAAATGAAAGAGCTAAAACTATAAAACTCAGAATACATAAGGATAAATCTTTCTGACGGTGAGTTAGGCAATGCTTCCTTAGACATGACACAAAAAGCACAAGCAACATAAGAAAAAAATAGATAAAATGGGTGATATCAAAATGTTTTAATTTTGTGTTTCAAAGTAGATGAACCAACAGAATAGGAAAGAAGTATTTGCAAACCATATATCTGATATATTGAATACAGAATTTAAAAAAAAAAAAAGGATCTGAAAAAAGATAACCCATATGTAAAAACATGAACATGGATCTCTACCTCACACTATATATAAAAATTGAATCCATGTGATTCAATTTTTAATACTATTTTGGCATTAAAGTTCTTAAACTTTAATATCAAAAACAAAACTAAAACTCTTAGTAAAAAATGTAGATGAATATATTTTACATATTCTTAGGACACAAAAATCACTGACTATAAAATTCAAGACTGATAAATTTGGCTGTATTAAAATTTATAAATTTGTCCATCAAAACACCCCTCAAAAAGCAAAAAGGCAAGTTATAAACAAGAATACATTCAAAATATACAAAACAGACAAATGATGTATAAGGAGTATTTTTTTAAAATCATAGAATTCTATATATATTAAAAGAAAGGACAACCAACCAAAAAAAATGTGCAAAAATAAATGAAAAGTTATTTCGCAGTACAGGAAAGACACAAGACCAACAGACATCTGAAGAAAGGTTAACACCACTGGTGATTAGGGGAATGTAAATCAAGAAAGAATTCATCAAAATACCATTTTAAACACACTTGGCCAAAATTTTTAAATCTGACAATACCGTTTTGGAGGGCACACAGATTCACAGGATCTCCTATACATGTCAATGGAAACAGAAATTATAAACCAGTTTGAACACCGACATACCAAATAACCCAGCAATTCCATTTCCAAGTATATACACAAGAGAAATCTTTGCACAAGTACGACAGACATGTATAATAATGTTGATAGTAGTGCTATTCCCAAGAGAAAAAGGGGAAAAGTGGGGGGAATGAAAATGGCTATCAGTGAGAAAGGGAATAAATAAAGGGTGATATAGTCACATGATGAAAGATAACAGCCATTCAAAATAATGAACTACAGTTTTAAACATTTTGGGTGAATCTTAGCAACCTAATTTTAACTAATAAAATATAAAAATTACCACAGTTAAATAAAGCATAGTGTATATATTAGTTTTTTTAATGTTCAAAACAAGGAATAAGGAAACAAGATTCTGAAACATATTGTTTGAAAACTGGCTACTGGTGTTTTAGTAACGTGACGATCAGAATTGCACATTGGAAAGAATGGTTTCGCTACAGTGTGAAGGGCTAACTAATTGAAGTTGAAGAAAACTTAAAGCAGAGAGAGAGATCATTTAGGAAACTATTGATGAGTCCAGTTAAAGGTGAGGAATTGAGGAGAATCTGAAGAATGACACTGAGAATAGATAGGAAGGAAACTGATTGGAAAGCTATTCAAAGAGTTACGTCCAACAGGCCTTAGTCCCTCACTAGATATAGAAGGTGAGGGAAAGGGAAGACTGGAGAATAACTCTCAAACCTTAGATCTGGGTGACAAGGGGGCCTAGAGTGAATAACAGGAGTTCATTATTTGACAAGCTGAGTTTGTGGAGACTCTGAGATATCAGTATTCATGTAGTTTCCTCCGTCTAAGCATAACTATAAAATCTGAGGCCTCCTTTTTAAAGGCCAATCCTCCAACTTCTGTATAAAGCCCACCTCTGCTGTTCCAACAACCCAATCAAATGTCATCTCTCCTTCTTTGAACCTATGCTGCACTTTCCATTTATCTTACTCTAACCCAGGGTTTCTCAACCTTGGCACCATGGGCATTTAGACAAGGTAAGTCTTTGTTGTATGGGGCTGTCCTTTTCCCTGCAGGATGCTTGGCAGCATCCTTTGCCTCTACCCACTAGATGTCAGTAGCAACCCCCGAACGGTGATAATAAAAAATGTCTTCAGCCAGGCGTAGTGGTGTGGGCCTATAGTCCAAGGGACGCAGCAGGCTGAGGCAGGAGATCACTTGAGCCCCAGAGTTAGAGTCTGTGAACAGTTACTATATTTCAGCCCAGGCAACATAGCCAAGGCAACATAGCGAGACCTTGTCTCCTAAAAAAAAAAAAAGTCTCCAGATACTGCCAAATATCCCCTGGAGGAAACCTCTCCAATCCTACCCTTCCCCGCATTGAAAACTAGTGATCTAGGATATAATAAGTATATGAGTTCTTATTTTAAACCCTTATGAAATCATTAACTCACTGAAAACTGTAACTTTACAACCTTTACAAAATATCAATATGACAAATCTATTCTTACATACTCATTAAGGCAGTTTAAGGACACAGTTATCTATGTTTAATTTACTATTTCTAATTCACAAATACCTTTCAATGTAATCATTTTCCATTGACACAGACATCCTCAACCAATCAGCTCAAAGTACTAAGGATTTACATATTGCAATTATTTTTTTAAGAAGTGAAAAACTCTAAACTACACATACTAGATTCCCTTAGGAACATAATCATTAACAAAAAGCCATTTCTGAGTGAAATCCAAATTCACAAATGTTCTAGAACTGGTTAGTCTCCATATGGTTCAAAGAAAAGTTCATGTCACAGTTACGTCTCTTGTCACCTTGAATCTCTAATATTCTACTGAGACAAGTAATTAATTTAAAAATAAAGTGACAACATTATCACAAATTATAAAAGAGTACACAGAATCAAGTGACCATGAAAAGGAAAGAACTTATTTTCTTATTTGGAAAAAAATTTTCCTTAAAAATTGGATATAAAAAATACATTAGAAAGTATCCACTGCTGAATTATCCATTACAGTCCATTGATGGGTATACTGTTAATGGAATGTTATCAATGTACATGAAACAAGAGAAATGTAAAGATTAAAAATTACAGTTTGACCTTTAGCAGATTGAATGCACTAGTTGAAAGTGAGAGTAAACATAAATTTATGTTGCTATTAAACTGGCTTATACAGTTTTCTTTTATTACATTAAATGGTTCCCTGGCGTGTAAGGTATTTTTTTCTATAAAAGAGAAGCAGAAAGCCCTTTCTGAAATTTTGCAGATAACTGATTATAAGAGTATTACAATGTTTTAAGAAGTACCCAAATTCACCCAAAGTGTAGAGAAAAAGAGAAAACTAAAAGATTTCCCTTTCTAGGTCATAATGATAACCAGCCTCTGAGGAATGGGGAGGTGGCTATCGATACATGCAGTTAAGGCATCTCACAGAGTGGGCTGCTAGGTTGGGCTGGGAGAACAATTGCCTCTTTTGCAAAGTTTCACTGTGTGCCTTGGAACTTAAACAAATGCCACCTCCCAATAAATCAATTTTGTAAGTCTTCAATTATTTTTATTTGTAGTAAATGTCCCTAGAAATACTTCTTATGTTCTCAATGAGGTTCTGGATCTTGTCTACATTTATGCCAAATAAGTGCATCAGAATTTATATCACAAATAATCTAAACTGAAATACTATATTTACACCTTAAGCAAAAGTATTCCACTAACCCCAATTTTAAAACATCCCAATCAACCACTTCTGTTCTTATACCTGTCATGCAACAAATACCTAAACTAACTTTTCAGGAAGCTTTCTCAAACTAAATTAATCCCTCCAAAATTAAGCCTTATGCTACAGCTCCGTATCTCTTATTTGTACAGTGTATTGAAGTATACTATTTTGGATACTGTTATATATTATAATGAAATTCTTTTCTAATGGTTATATTACTGTACACAGTTGACTATTTTATAAACCCTTTAAGAACAAAAACCATGTCTCTTTCTATTAGCCATAATCATGTTTCCAAAGTTGGAAGTTCAATAAATGCTTGCTTAATGAATCTATTCTAAAACCATAAGAAAGAAAGGCATGATAGCTATGCAAATACACACAAAACAAAACACACCATACCACAAATAAAAACGATATAACCTATGAAGTTAAATAAGCATTGAATTTTCACAATAAATAACCTATTTATTGGCACGGTGTTTAATAATAGCTTTTTTAAAAAGAGAGAATGTGTTACAGTGGAAATAACACTAGGATAGCTCTGGAGTTGAAAAGCCTAGGCTCTGACCCACACACTCTGCCAGACTCACCATTTAACTTTGGACAAATCACTTAACCTCTCTCAATCTCAAGGAGCAATTACCATGTACTCTGCCAAGCTTACAGGGTTATTATTAGGATACAATAGGATAATATATATGAAAGTACTTAGAAATTTATAAAGAGTTATATAATTGGTATTATCTTAATGATGAATGTACCCTTCAATTAGAGATAACATTTTATTTTAAATGAAACAAATTAAGGGATAACTATTTATGCTGTAGAATTTATCACTGAATAAATCACTACAAGGTTCAGTAATTCAGATTCAATCTATAGCAACTAAAATATGAGTCAACTGTCAAAAATGTGCTTCACAGTTGAATTTTCAAGAAGATATTTATTACACAAAATAAGGCAGGTATTTGAGTAAGGCCACAAAATCACAATCATGAGCTCATTCAACTAACTGCATTGAGAGGATCCTTCATCTAATAAAACCAAATGCTGTGTTTATCTGGCTCCATTTTACAACCTGATACAATGTACCATGTCCTACAGTTGAAAAGGCGAACCCGCACATGTAGGAAATACTAGAGTTGACTCCTGGTTTACAGGAAAACATGTGATTATCCAGGACACGGCACAGTCTACATAAGAATTCCTAAATCTGTTTCACAGACCTACTGATCATGTACATAAACAGGTATAAAGAAGCAGAGGGAACAGCTGCAAGTAGGCTGAAACATATCCACTTGTTTGTAGCACTGGTAACAGAGTTAACTATGCAAGGTTTCAGGATTTGTTTGGGTAACCATTAAATTCGCTTTCAAGTCAACAAATTATCAGTGTCCTGAGCAACCAAAAAGTTCTACACAGTTTCCCTTCATCTTGTCAAATCTACCTACAGACCATCTCAGAGAAGACATTACAGCAAGAGTCAGCTACTTTATTGAATGGGTTACCAACTTTCTGATCCCTGTTTTATGCCCTTATGTGAGTGAAAATTTTAATCTAGGAGTATCTGGAAGGGAGATCTACTCAAAAAGGTCATGAATCTCCAGTCACCAATTGGAGATTCAAGTAAATTAGCAAATTCCCCCTTTTAAATGTTAATCTCCTAGAGAGGCTGCCATAAACATTTACCTGAGCTCCATTCCAATAAAGTAAGGGGAGTGAGGCTGAAGAGAGAAAGAGAAAGGAGAAAAGCATGATGGGGACAAAGGGAGGAGGCAAGTGAAGGACAGACACTAGAAATGCAGAGAGAGGTAAAAAGACACCAAAGATAAACTCTGCTAACAGCTGCCTACAATCCATTTTTCCTCATAGCAAGCCTGTTAGCAGAGAAAAGATTTTGCTGCTATATGTTTGAGGGGCACCATTTTCTTCATGTAAATTTATCAAACAATCTGAAACAATTCTTGAGTACTTAGTTCCTAGTTTTGGTTTTAACTCTCTTGACAAGTGGCTTTAAGGTTAATAACTAAACTTTTATCAATGTTCTCATTCACTCAGAACAAATATTTCTTGAGTGCTTAAAAAATAAACCATTGTAGGGTTTCTCAGCCCTGAGTGCACATTAGAATCACCTGGGAAGATTTTTTTTTCTCTTAAGTTCCCTGGCCCCTGAGATTCTGATTTAATTGGTCTAGGGTGGGATCCAGGCAGGGTTAAAAAAAAAAAAATCTCCCTTGCAATTGTAATGTGCAGCCAGGGTGGAGAACCAGGCGTCTATTTCATCTTAATGCAAAAATCTTCCCCACTTTTTTTGGTATCAATTTCAATTTCTCCTCATTCAATCTTGTTTCACCCAGATTCCCACCATCTCTCGTTTAGATTAACATTAGTCACTTCTTAGCTATTTTCCCTTCCTCCTGTCTCTTCCCAATGGAATAAACCATTATATGCTTGTCTAACTAATCAGTTTGGTTTTGAAACATTATCCCACTAAGAGTCATTTTAAGTATAACAATATCACCAAACAGATCATTTTCATCAAATAAAGAATATACTGTATGTGTGTTTCTGTACATATGTGTGTATGTACATATGTACGTATAATCTCAGACACGCTCTAGCTCTATTTTTCCTCAACTCCAATGTACCTGCCTTCATTTACACATAATAATGGTCTCTTTACATTCAAAAATACTGCCCCTAAAATTTTCATGGCTAAATTTTGTCAAAAAACAAATGGCAAATGAGTCACTCGAAGATATCTAATTTAAATGAAAAAAAAAGAGCAGCACAGATCTTGTTTACTCTGATTTTTGAAATGTTCCCACAAGAAACACTCATGCAATTGAAGAGAAAAAGTAAAATGAAGCTTATGACAAATGAATGTTTACCATGAACAGATAGATTTCTTCTTTGTGTTGAAGCTTACTTCAGAAAACCAACTGAAGGCTTAAAAGCCAAAGCTTGTAACTGCATCAAATGATATTCATATTTATGAGAAATATTATCAAATACTGTAAGGAATATTGCCGAGTTTAAAATGAGGAAACTGAGACCAGCCTAGGAAAATTAAATGCCAATTTATTAAGCTCCCGGGCGAGGTTCTGTGGTCCAGACAGGGGGGGCCAGAGAAGTCGCGCTTGACTTCTCAGGGCAAGGAGTTTTATAGGGGTCAGAGGCCATCAGGTGGACATTGGGAGACAAAGCATAGGGCAATTGATTGGGTATTGGGAAACAGAGCTTGGACGGGGTGAGCTGCTACTGGTAGGTAGGCGGGATTTTCAGTGCGCGGGCATTAGAGGCGATTGATTGGCTATTGGGAAACAAAGCATGGGGCAATCGATTGAATATTGGAAGCAGGGTTTTTCAAATTTCGGCGGGGTTTTTCAGCGGGCTAGGTGCGGAGTGCAGGTTTGGGTGGGGAGTGCAGAAGTGGGCGTTAGGGAAGCTACGTGACGGAGCTCAGGTAAGCGCAGAAGGCTCAGGTAAGCGCAGAAGGGTGACGTAGTTTCCAGGCTTAGGGAGGGATGGGCGTGCCCGAGCTCCCAGCGAGGCAGCGGACCTTGCATTCCAACCCTTTTGGTGATATAGGTGATATTCTTTTGGTGATTAGGTGATATTCTTTCTGGCTACTTCCTGCTGAGTAGGGGCGGAGTGAAAAAAAAAGTGGGGGGGTCAGTTGGTCGGTGCCTCGGTCGGGATTCAGACATAGGAGTGAAGTAGCATCTGGTTTACAGCCACCCTGGAGATTTCTCTCATACAGGCCTGTAAAAACTTGAGAAACAGATAGGCTGCAGAGCAACAGGTTATCTACGTATTGGACAAGGAGACTGGGTATGAGGGCATGATTAAAAAGGAGTGGAAAAAAGGTGTCCTTCAAGGACACAGGCTAAAGGATGAATTTGATTAGGACAGGAAGGCTTTTCATTAATTCCCATGACTGAAACCTGGGAAGGTATAGTAGGTCCTGAGTAGGAAGGCAATATAGAGTGGGTAGCCCCCGTATTTACTAAGGAGGAAATGGGACTTACCCGCTACCTGTAGCATTACCCTGGGCTCGGCAAGGGTGATGGGGGTCCTCGAGTCCAGGCTGCATCAGTCGTCCAGAAGGCCGAGGAGTTCAAGCGAAGGGACTGCTTCCTGTGGACCGGCTTGCCCCTCACATAGAGGTGTGGGGGGTAAGCCTGTAGTCCAGGACGGGCAGTCAACCTTCCAGTGTCCAGTCTGCTTGCAGACTGGGCAGGGTCCGGGAGGCGGACGTGGACTGGGGCACTGCCGGGACCAGCGTCCCTCCTGGCCACACTTGAAGCAGGACCCAGGCGGGACCTTTGAAGAATTTTGGGGGGGTTTCGACGGACCCCCTCCACCGGATGCTCGGTGGACTGCTGGCCTCAGGGCTGCTATAAGAGCTTGGGTTTGGAGGCTTACTTGTTGCTGTAATGTAAATGAGCCTGGCGTGGAGAAGCCCAGTTTGGAAAGATTTGAAACCAGGCATTCTAGTGGCGACTTAGGGTCTGGATGGGATCCCTGGTTGCCCATGATTATTTAGTTAACTGCGGGGGTGGGGCGTGAGGTATTACACCCAACACGGGCAGAAGAGTTCTTTCCCTGGAGGGGGGTGTCTGAGAGAGCTCACCAGCTGTAATGATTACAATGAAAAAGAAGACAAAGAGAGATAAGGCTAGAGCTATTTGCCACAAGGGAGAATCAGAGGAAGTGATAGGAACAGGGCTAAGAGAGTGAGGTTTTAATGGTAGAGAAAATAGAGGGAAAAAGGAGAACAGAGTTATTTTTAACAGCAAAAATTCAGTAAAGGTTCCCTGTGGCCAGTGATCTATTGCCCACTGTAGGATGTCGTCTACCCTGAGGGAAGCAGGCCTAGGCCACTGTATATCAGCTAACAGGAGTCTAATGAAACTAGTGAATCTACAATACAGACAGAACCACATGTAGAATTGACAGACAAAGGATGGGTGCCCCCCCCCCAGATGGGAGCCGTTAAGCCAGGGGACTACACATAAACTCAGTTACTCACACACTCGCTCAGGAACAGAGAGAAGAACTAAGAGTATTTAGGCGGGAGCTAGCTTGCCAAAGGGTTAATTTGGGACTAAAAGCCGAGGTCTGGTTCAGGTCCTGGGCAGGGCCTGAGGTTGTAAACTGGGCTTCTAATCACCCAAACCTCACTCACTGCTGCGGAGATGATCGGAAGGCGTCCTGGACGGCACTGCCGACCACCGGAGAGGGTTAAGGAAGATGGGGACGTCTCCCTCAGGTTCCTGACCCCCGGCAACCCCTTACCAGTGGGAAGACAAGAGTGTAGGGACGTTTCCTCTAAGCTCAGGTCCTCGGAACGGAACCGGGGCCCCGGGCCCACGGCGGTAAGGAATCCCTGATGCGGCCGCGGTTACAGGCAGGGAGTCCGCGGAGCAGGCAGCGGGAGAGGTTGTGGGGAACAGAAGTCTTACCTTGTGGTGTAGCGGTTCCCTGGTTCGGCTTTTAGGTGGAGGAGTCAGTTTCCCCCAGGAGGGATCTTACAACCCCTCCCGGGTTTCCGCACCAAATGTAAGGAATATCGCCGAGTTTAAAATGAGGAAACTGAGACCAGCCTAGGAAAATTAAATGCCAATTTATTAAGCTCCCGGGCGAGGTTCTGTGGTCCGGACGGGGGGGGGGGGGCCAGAGAAGTCGCGCTTGACTTCTCAG